>JAMFTG010002927.1:0-10000 GCA_023974075.1 Chaenocephalus aceratus
GAGAGAAAAAGCCTTTCTGGTCAGAAATTCTTAAAGTACTGGAAAAAATACTCGATATGAAAATACAATTTCCGTTCTGCGCTTTTATCTTGGTCGACTTTCATCTGGTTTGTTCCCTTTCGCCAACGGCAGCCTCTGATTCGTCACTTCATGCAATGCATCATGGGATTGCATCCTTAGACCTAACCCCAAGTTTCCTTTCTTGTGTGCCTGATGTGAGGAAAGGGGCGACGCGGAAGACCCTTTCATTCAGGCGCTTTAATGAACATGCATTCGGAGTTGTGATAACTGCTGCTTCCTGATCCCACACAATGGAAGAATGGAGAGATATAGTTAATATAGATATATAATATATATAATAATAATATATATTTACTGAGCTATGTCGCATTGGGCCTCATGTCATAGAGAGAACTGCTGATGAGCTGATAATCAGGATGCTCAGTGAGGAACCAGGGGAAGTTCAATCTGATTGGCCGACGCACCTCGTCCAGGTCCGTTTCTCTGTAGCAACGCAGCGGCACGGCGTCCAGATCCGTCTCCGAGTATTTGATGGTCTGCCGGATGATGCCGGTTTTGGGGGCGGAGCCTCTGGGGTCGGAGGTCACCAGCTCAACCTCGATCTGACACACCTTGTGATGCGTCACCTTTGGGCCTCGATGTCCCGCCCCCTCCTCTGATTGGTTGTTTTATGGCGGGGGGAGGAGCGAGGGGCGGGGCTTGGAGCGACGCTGGGCGGGGGTGTCGAGGGCGGAGCTTCTGCGGGAGAAAGAACCGGGTAAGATATCAGAGAATTTTTGGTTTTTTCTCATAAATTAATTTATAAGTTAAATCCCTGAAAAATATTTAACACATTTTTTACGGAAATCTCAGAAGATATTCAAGTGTTTCTTACTTTATTTTATTCTCGTAAATGTAATCGCTCAATCTCCTTCCTCTTATTACTTAATATCAGAACATCAAGATATTCTCCATTCAGTTTTTTCGAATACATTCGGAAATAAAATCTCAGAAAATATTAAAAAATGTTCGATTAAATTTGTAAATTTTTATTTCAGAAAATATTTCACTTTCTTCCGGTGAATTCTTGAGTATTTTCTTGTTGATTTCCATTTTGTATTCTTTTAGAAAGTGAGTTCTTATGCACGATGACGCAGTTACATTAGTTGTAAAACAATAACAGGGAAGACAACACATTTAATTTAATGCAAAAGCTGCCGTGGATTCAAAGCCTGAATAGATGCTGGTCATCAACAGGAAGTGAGTAGTGGTGTAGTAACACAGTTCACTACTGTAAGGCTACCTGGTGCTAAGCTGCAGCTGATTGGATCAGAGCCGACTGGAAGCTGCTCGCTTACTTCACTCCGCTTAGGAAGCTGCTCGCTTACTTCACTCCGCTTAGGAAGCTGCTCGCTTACTTCACTCCGCTTAGGAAGCTGCTCGCTTACTTCACTCCGCTTAGGAAGCTGCTCGCTTACTTCACTCCGCTTAGGAAGCTGCTCGCTTACTTCACTCAGCTTAGGAAGTTGCTCGCTTAGGAAGCCGCTCGCTTACTTCACTCCGCTTAGGAAGCCGCTCGCTTACTTCACTCCGCTTAGGAAGCCGCTCGCTTACTTCACTCCGCTTAGGAAGCCGCTCGCTTACTTCACTCCGCTTAGGAAGCCGCTCGCTTACTTCACTCCGCTTAGGAAGCCGCTCGCTTACTTCACTCCGCTTAGGAAGCCGCTCGCTTACTTCACTTCCGCTTAGGAAGCCGCTCGCTTACTTCACTCCGCTTAGGAAGCCGCTCGCTTACTTCACTCCGCTTAGGAAGCCGCTCGCTTACTTCACTCGCTTAGGAAGCCGCTCGCTTACTTCACTCCGCTTAGGAAGCCGCTCGCTTACTTCACTCGGCTTAGGAAGCCGCTCGCTTACTTCACTCGGCTTAGGAAGCCGCTCGCTTACTTCACTCGGCTTAGGAAGCCGCTCGCTTACTTCACTCGGCTTAGGAAGCCGCTCGCTTACTTCACTCGGCTTAGGAAGCCGCTCGCTTACTTCACTCGGCTTAGGAAGCGGCTCGCTTACTTCACTCCGCTTAGGAAGCCGCTCGCTTACTTCACTCCGCTTAGGAAGCCGCTCGCTTACTTCACTCCGCTTAGGAAGCCGCTCGCTTACTTCACGTCGGCTTAGGAAGCCGCTCGCTTACTTCACTCGGCTTAGGAAGCCGCTCGCTTACTTCACTCGCTTAGGAAGCCGCTCGCTTACTTCACTCCGCTTAGGAAGCCGCTCGCTTACTTCACTCCGCTTAGGAAGCCGCTCGCTTACTTCACTCCGCTTAGGAAGCCGCTCGCTTACTTCACTCCGCTTAGGAAGCCGCTCGCTTAGGAAGCCGCTCGCTTACTTCACTCCGCTTAGGAAGCCGCTCGCTTAGGAAGCCGCTCGCTTACTTCACTCGGCTTAGGAAGCCGCTCGCTTAGGAAGCCGCTCGCTTACTTCACTCGGCTTAGGAAGCCGCTCGCTTAGGAAGCCGCTCGCTTACTTCACTCCGCTTAGGAAGCCGCTCGCTTACTTCACTCGGCTTAGGAAGCCGCTCGCTTACTTCACTCGGCTTAGGAAGCCGCTCGCTTACTTCACTCGGCTTAGGAAGCCGCTCGCTTACTTCACTCGGCTTAGGAAGCCGCTCGCTTACTTCACTCGCTTAGGAAGCCGCTCGCTTACTTCACTCGGCTTAGGAAGCGGCTCGCTTACTTCACTCCGCTTAGGAAGCCGCTCGCTACTTCACTCCGGCTTAGGAAGCCGCTCGCTTACTTCACTCGGCTTAGGAAGCCGCTCGCTTACTTCACTCGGCTTAGGAAGCCGCTCGCTTACTTCACTCCGCTTAGGAAGCCGCTCGCTTACTTCACTCCGCTTAGGAAGCCGCTCGCTTACTTCACTCCGCTTAGGAAGCCGCCGCTTCTCGCTTAGGAAGCCGCTCGCTTACTTCACTCCGCTTAGGAAGCCGCTCGCTTAGGAAGCCGCTCGCTTACTTCACTCCGCTTAGGAAGCCGCTCGCTAGGAAGCCGCTCGCTTACTTCACTCCGCTTAGGAAGCCGCTCGATTAGGAAGCCGCTCGCTTACTTCACTCCGCTTAGGAAGCCGCTCGCTTAGGAAGCCGCTCGCTTACTTCACTCCGCTTAGGAAGCCGCTCGCTTAGGAAGCGCTCGCTTACTTCACTCCGCTTAGGAAGCGCTCGCTTAGGAAGCCGCTCGCTTACTTCACTCCGCTTAGGAAAGCCGCTCGCTTACTTCACTCGGCTTAGGAAGCCGCTCGCTTAGGAAGCCGCTCGCTTACTTCACTCGGCTTAGGAAGCCGCTCGCTTAGGAAGCCGCTCGCTTACTTCACTCGGCTTAGACGTAAGCCGCTCGCTTACTTCACTCGCTTAGGAAGCCGCTCGCTTACTTCACTCCGCTTAGGAAGCCGCTCGCTTACTTCACTCCGCTTAGGAAGCCGCTCGCTTACTTCACTCCGCTTAGGAAGCCGCTCGCTTACTTCCACTCCGCTTAGGAAGCCGCTCGCTTACTTCAACTCGCTTAGGAAGCCGCTCGCTTACTTCACTCCGGCTTAGGAAGCCGCTCGCTTACTTCACTCCGCTTAGGAAGCCGCTCGCTTACTTCACTCCGCTTAGGAAGCCGCTCGCTTACTCACTCCGCTTAGGAAGCCGCTCGCTTAGGAAGCTGCTCGCTTACTTCACTCCGCTTAGGAAGCCGCTCGCTTACTTCACTCCGCTTAGGAAGCCGCTCGCTTAGGAAGCCGCTCGCTTACTTCACTCCGCTTAGGAAGCCGCTCGCTTACTTCACTCCGCTTAGGAAGCCGCTCGCTTAGGAAGCCGCTCGCTTACTCACTCCGCTTAGGACAGCTGCTCGCTTACTTCACTCCGCTTAGGAAGCCGCTCGCTTAGGAAGCGCTCGCTTACTTCACTCCGCTTAGGAGACTAAACACATGGGGAATGTGGCTTCAACTCTCAGATGCCCAAGTGGGTCTGTGTGGACCGAGCTCGTTCTCTTGAAGTATCTTTGAAATTACATGTTTTTATCATTTCATATTCCAGCTATTCCTCAAAGAACGTGTTTTGGATAAGAAACGTATCGATGTACTGCCAAGCTTCCAGAAGTGGGTCAAACCGATCCTATGGAATTTAGGGTTTTTTTTCAAAATGTAAAAAAAAAATGTCTAAAATGATAAATAGTGAAAGATTAAATATAAAACATTTCTAGTGCGAACGCAAATATAATACAAGTGATTTTTCTGAACCAAAATACGGGTCCCTTTCGACCCACGTGTGGAACAGAGTCGGGTCCAGCACTCGGGCACCGAAGGGTTAAAACCTTTAAAAAGCACCCGTTGTATTAAAAGCTTGAAACCGATCGAACAGATTTATTATAGGTAGAAATAACAAACAATATCTCTGATGATGACAGAAGAATATGCAAATAATAAAACACAGAAAATCATATGCGTGTTAAAATAGAAGCAGGTGCAAAACCCAATGCATGTATCTATGACGATCATGGGGGGGGGGGGGGCGGTCACCTGGCAACCAGAACATGGTCCTGATTATTATTACTAACTGATATCTATAACATACGTGAATAACTTGAGTCCTACACACTTATAGGAAGGGGGTATCTTTGGTTTTATTAGTGCTGCCTCTCCTGCAGTGTGTTATAGGCGTTAGTGCATGTGTTAGTGCATGTGAACGGTCTGCAGAGGCTAAAATCCCTGTTCCTTTAAAACTCGGAGAACATTTAGAAACAAATATTCATGATTTTTTTTTTCACAAACATTTTTAGGTAAATCTCAGAAAAAAAAATCTACTTTTTAAAATACATGTTCTGTTTCACCGTCTTTGTGACTTCAACCTGAGAGGAACAAATAGAAACGTCCGGACAGTTTCCACTAAAATCTCAGAAGATATTAAACTTGGTTATTACTGCACCGTCTCCTATTTTAAAAACGGCTCTGTTCTTCCTGTGGTGTCCCCTCTCCCGCGGTGTCCCCTCTCCCGCGGTGTCCCCTCTCCCGCGGTGTCTGTGGTGTCCCCTCTCCCGTGGTGTCCCCTCTCCTGTGGTGTCCCCTCTCCCGTGGTGTCTGTGGTGTCCCCTCTCCCGTGGTGTCCCCTCTCCTGTGGTGTCCCCTCTCCCGTGGTGTCTGTGCTGTCCCCTCTCCCGTGGTGTCCCCTCTCCCGCGGTGTCCCCTCTCCGTGGTGTCTGTGGTGTCCCCTCTCCCGTGGTGTCCCCTCTCCTGTGGTGTCCCCTCTCCCGTGGTGTCTGTGGTGTCCCCTCTCCCGTGGTGTCCCCTCTCCCGTGGTGTCTGTGGTGTCCCCTCTCCCGTGGTGTCCCCTCTCCTGTGGTGTCCCCTCTCCTGTGGTGTCCCTCTCCCGTGGTGTCTGTGGTGTCCCCTCTCCCGCGGTGTCCCCTCTCCTGTGGTGTCCCCTCTCCTGTGGTGTCCCCTCTCCCGCGGTGTCCCCTCTCCTGTGGTGTCCCCTCTCCGTGGTGTCTGTGGTGTCCCCTCTCCTGTGGTGTCCCCTCTCCCGTGGTGTCTGTGGTGTCCCCTCTCCCGTGGTGTCTGTGGTTGTCCCCTCTCCTGTGGTGTCTGTGGTGTCCCCTCTCCTGTGGTGTCTGTGGTGTCCCCTCTCCCGTGGTGTCTGTGGTGTCCCCTCTCCTGTGGTGTCTGTGGTGTCCCCTCTCCCGTGGTGTCTGTGGTGTCCCCTCTCCTGTGGTGTCTGTGGTGTCCCCTCTCCCGTGGTGTCCCCTCTCCCGTGGTGTCCCCTCTCCCGCGGTTGTCTGTGGTGTCCCCTCTCCTGTGGTGTCCCCTCTCCCGTGGTGTCTGTGGTGTCCCCTCTCCTGTGGTGTCTGTGGTGTCCCCTCTCCCGTGGTGTCTGTGGTGTCCCCTCTCCTGTGGTGTCTGTGGTGTCCCCTCTCCCGTGGTGTCCCCTCTCCCGTGGTGTCTGTGGTGTCCCCTCTCCTGTGGTGTCTGTGGTGTCCCCTCTCTCCTGTGGTGTCCCCTCTCCCGTGGTGTCTGTGGTGTCCCCTCTCCTGTGGTGTCTGTGGTGTCCCCTCTCCCGTGGTGTCTGTGGTGTCCCCTCTCCTGTGGTGTCTGTGGTGTCCCCTCTCCCGTGGTGTCCCCTCTCCCGCGGTGTCTGTGGTGTCCCCTCTCCTGTGGTGTCCCCTCTCCCGTGGTGTCCCCTCTCCCGTGGTGTCCCCTCTCCCGCAGTGAAGTGCATGTGAACGGTCTGCAGAGGCTAAAATCCCTGTGTCCCACCACTTTGCTACCAAGTGTAAACTTTGACAATGATACAAGTGAATAGAGAAACGGTACCTTGTCTGCAGCGACTCTCCTCCGGCGGTCCTCCAAACAGGAAGTCCCACTTTGCTTGGGCGATCCTCTGCGAGCGTGAAGACGGGGTCGTGGTGGAGCTGCCGTCAGACTGCAGGAGGAGAGAGGACGGCAATATTAAATAATGCATCCGTTACTGAACTGATCTGAGGGCACGTTGGTGTTCGGCCTCAGAGTCCAGCCCCGAGGTTTGAGCAGACGTGGACAGTCCCCTCGTCTTTAACGTACAATTAAAATGTCATGCAACTTTAGCTTTAAGGTCTCCCGATCTACGGGGCGGAATGCAAGGTGACGGGCAAGACTTAGAAACAGCATCACGAACTACGTTAAGTCACTTTGTTCAGAGACACCGTTTAGAAACAATCAGAAAATAATTCATATTTTTCATATCCTGTTCGTCTCAGACTCAGACGGGCCTGCAAAGCCTCATGGGAGATGTAGTTGCTAACTGCTAACCAGCTTTGTGGACAGAGATAAGCAGAGCACCTCTCAAACGGCCTGAAAGATATCCTCCCGTGAGATCTGCAGATATTTAAACGAGATAATTGCAATCGACGGCAAAACAAGGCGTGAAATGCACTCAGCTGTCACTCAGACGATATCTCATTCGGCCTTCAGCTGGAACACGTGAGGGCTCCTCGATGAGGAAACTAAACTAAATCTCTGGTGTGGAAGAACTTCTGATTTCCGTTTCATATTTATTTATTGTTATAAAAGCAAATGTCCACAAGACACACCCAGGACCGAGTCAGGCCGAAGCCCCCCGGAGAGTACGTTAAGCGTCTTGAGCATGTTTTCTCTTCAGTGCTTGTGATGTTATGACGGACGTGTGTTTCCTTGCATCGTGTTTTCATATTTGTCCTTTTTGATGTTTTAAATGGAGCTGCTGCGACGCAAGAAACATGTGTTATCGTAAACCCCCCCCCCTATATGATATGACTGTATAACCTCGGGCCCTGGCAGACCCCCGCACACACAACAACACCCTGCTGTTAAATACCAACTATGTGCAGTATGTATATACGTGTTAATAACTGCAATAACACCTGGCTGCTAAATCCTCAGAACTGTGACAGGGTGTGTATTTTGTAAGTTGTGTATTTTGTAAGTTGTGTATTTTGTATAATTGTTTGCATCGTTAATATGTGTGTGTGTGCTTCTCGGTAACATGAAGCCGTCTGTGGCTCTTCTCTGCTGAGCCGATGTGAACGTCCCCTCTGTGGGACTAATAGCGGTTCTGATTCTGACCCAGCCGACCTGAATCCCTGAGCCGGTGTCGGCCGTGTCGTGGCTGCACTGGCTGGAGGTTTCGGGGGAAGGACTTTCGTTTCGGTCCAACTGGGAGTCTCCAATACTGCCCGTCACCCCACTGGAGCTCTGAGAGGACGTCCCAGCCCCCCCGCTGTGATCCAGACCCTCCTCCCTTTCACTCTTGGACGAGCTTCTGACTTGCGTCTGGTAGTCCAGTGACGTATGTATCCCTTCCGCCTTCCTGTGGTACATCTCTTTGGTGCTTGGAGAATAAGCGGTGGTCGTTCTGAAGTCACGGAGGTCAGAAGAGTTCCCGGGGGGGCACCAGCTAACCGTTTCAGGGTTCGGACTGCAGGGAAACCTCCTGGAGAGTTCAGGGCTGTGCATGAGTGATCCGGCTAAGAGGTCATCGTACAAAGCGGGGATGGATGTGTGGTCTCCAGTGTACAGTGGTGGCTGGTAGTGGTGCAGTGCTGGGGCTGGTCTTAGTGGGAGAGGAACCACGATAATGCCGGGGGTCCAAAACTGGTGAGGCGGCAGCATGGTTCAGTTTGGCCGACGCGGCTGATGATGGTGAAGACAAGCTTCTCTGGGACAAGAGGGGGGAGACGCGTCCTGGTTGCGTGCGAGGCGTGGCTTTGTCTGTTTTCCATCTTTGGTTCTCAGACCGTAGAGACTCCAGGGAGCCTTGCCCGTGGCGAGCGACAAAGGGTTGGGATTCCCTCAGGAAAGCCCCTCCCATCTTGGGACTTTCAAATGTTCGGGACTCGGCTTGAGAAGATGCCGGACAGGGAGGCCGCCGTTCCGCTAAAAGGGTGGATCGCTTGGTCGCCTCCGCTGCTAACTTAGAAGCCACATTAGCATTTAAGCATTGGGAGAGGTTCCTCCTGCCATACGTCGGGCTGCAGCAGCGTGACGACCTGCCGTGAGACAAGTTATCGTTGTCGTTGTAGAGTAAACCGTCTGTGGCGTTATGACTGGAGTCCGTAAGGTTACCATAGCTACCTCTAAAACTGTTTCTGGGGTTCACACCGGCTGGATAGCCCGTCCTGGGGGGGAACACGCTCGTCGGGATCTCGTGCTGGATGTCCGTGGGTCTGCCTGCAGGCAACGGTGGGTGAAACTTGCTGGACAACCTGGGGCTTTCGTCCCCCCGCGAGCGAAGAGTCGAGGTCGAACCCATAGAATGGTATCCCGATTGGGCGTGCAGTTGTTCGTGAGCAGGGGTTCTGGGTACTCCGTTCAGAAAGCTCTGGCTCACTCCCCTGTCCAAGAACTGGGTTTTCGATGGCAGAGAGTGGGCACTGCGGGGCAAGACAGGCGAGCCCCCCAAGGACCGGCAGCGAGACGACTGGAAGTGCCGAGGCAGCGTCGGGCTGCAATGATCTGGGACAGGACCGGCGAATCTGAAGGTGGCGTCTCTGGCGAACGGGTCTTGGCTGGCCCTCTGCAGGTAAGGCGATCCCTGTGGAGTCCGAAACGGGTGAGGATGACTCGGGTAAGCGTCACCTGGATCCGGTCTCCCGTTGTAACACAGCGGATCACTCAACCGGTTCCTGAGCTGCCCTTCCGTTCGGTTCGGAGGATTTCCCAACTCACTTTGGCATGTCTTTTGGTGTCCGCGAACGTTAGCTTTCTCTACGTAGCCAAAGGTCACCACAGAAGTCTTGCCCTCTTCAACCCTCATTCCTGGGCCCTCGTAGGACCTCCGGGTGCTGGTCGGGGTGTGTGGTGCTGTGATGGTCCCAGAAGAAGTAGAAGACGGAGAGACTAGCATCCTTCCCGGTCGGTAGGGATCCATGTGAGGGAATCGAGTGTGTCCTGATGAGCTGTGATGGCATGGGCTGGATGTCCCCGGCGCGAGGACCTGGAGTAACTGACTGAAACTGTCATGCAACAAGTCCTGATGGTGGAAGGCGGTAGGAGACCCTGTAGCGTCTGGGTTCTGGAAGCTGACTGAATGCCTCGGGGGAGACCTTGAGGTGGGTACGCTGTGACTGCTGAACCCAGTGTGGTGCTGGGAGACTGGGGGCAGGGCCTGCCTGTGGTTCGGGCTGGAGCTCCTCTGGCAGTGAGGCAGGACGTCCGGGCACTGAAGCGTGGAGTGAGGAGTCCCATCTCCTCCTTCCTCCTCCTCAGAGACAGACCTCACCTCAACGTACAGGTGAAGGACTTTCCCCGCCTGAGACATGTCGGTGCCTCAGACACCGAGCGCTGCCTGTGGACTTCACCGTTTGAGCACTGGCTCCCGTTGGTACCGAGGGAAGCCCCAAGCTGATACCAGGTCTGTCCTTAGTGTCTTCAGCCTGCAACACAAAGAGAGGCAGTGTTAACCACACACACACACACACACACACACACACACACACACACACACACACACACACACACACAC
>JAMFTG010002927.1:15000-16721 GCA_023974075.1 Chaenocephalus aceratus
TGAAGTCATGTGACCGTGCTGTAGTTCCTTATAGCCCAACATTAGCCACCATTAGCTTAGCGTGGTGACGTGAAGTCATGTGACCGTGCTGTAGTTCCTTTATAGCCCAACATTAGCCACCTTTAGCTTAGCGGTGATGACGTGAAGTCATGTGACCGTGCTGTAGTTCCTTTATAGCCCAACATTAGCCACCTTTAGCTTAGCGGTGGTGACGTGAAGTCATGTGACCGTGCTGTAGTTCCTTTATAGCCCAACATTAGCCACCTTTAGCTTAGCGGTGATGACGTGAAGTCATGTGACCGTGCTGTAGTTCCTTTATAGCCCAACATTAGCCACCTTTAGCTTAGCGGTGGTGACGTGAAGTCATGTGACCGTGCTGTAGTTCCTTTATAGACCAACATTAGCCGCCTTTAGCTTAGCGGGTGGTGACGTGAAGTCATGTGACCGTGCTGTAGTTCCTCTATAGCCCAACATTAGCCTCCTTTAGCTTAGCGGTGGTGACGTGAAGTCATGTGACCGTGCTGTAGTTCCTTCATAGCCCAACATTAGCCTCCTTTAGCTTAGCGGTAGAGACGTGAAGTCATGTGACCGTGCTGTAGTTCCTTTACAGCCCAACATTAGCCTCCTTTAGCTTAGCGGTGGTGACGTGAAGTCATGTGACCGTGCTGTGTAGTTCCTTTATAGACCAACATTAGCCGCCTTTAGCTTAGCGGTGGTGACGTGAAGTCATGTGACCGTGCTGTAGTTCCTTTATAGCCCAACATTAGCCTCCTTTAGCTTAGCGGTGGTGACGTGAAGTCATGTGACCGTGCTGTAGTTCCTTCATAGCCCAACATTAGCCTCCTTTAGCTTAGCGGTAGAGACGTGAAGTCATGTGACCGTGCTGTAGTTCCTTTACAGCCCAACATTAGCCTCCTTTAGCTTAGCGGTGGTGACGTGAAGTCATGTTCCGTGCTGTGGCGTTAGGGTGGATTCTCAGCTGCTAAATATGTAAAACTCAAGTAAACAACAAGCGAGTATTTGTAATAGAGGGAATTTGTCCGCGCTGTGAAACGTTGTGCTCTCGAGGTATTTATGACTATCTGAAATGTGTCAGGAACGCAGAGCTAAGACGACCTCCATCGCTAAACCTGAAATACTTACCGTCTAAAGACAGTCTTTGGAAACTAAAGCACATTCAATGATCTAGTATTTCAAATGAAACCTTTGTATCATTACGTTAACTAAACGTTGTGACAGTGCAGCTCCGACTTCTCAAAGGCTCTCCCTCGTTATTCAGAAACACCGCACATCATTTTTACAATAATTCGTCTTTTGGATTATTTTGTGACCTGTACGTTTATTTCTTTTTGAATTCCTCTTACTGGGTACGCACTAGGGCTGAGCGATACATCGTGTCATGGCGATAACCGCGATATTCACATCGCAGGGACGTGCGGTTTTATTCATT
Organism: Chaenocephalus aceratus; assembly: GCA_023974075.1. NCBI lineage: Eukaryota > Metazoa > Chordata > Actinopteri > Perciformes > Channichthyidae > Chaenocephalus > Chaenocephalus aceratus. Next base: position 16,451 of record JAMFTG010002927.1, read on the forward strand.
ATTAAAGGACCGTTTGATATCAAGCAGGTCAATTAACTCGTCATGGTACAATTATTTTGCTGCTTGCTACCAAAGGAAAACGTGCGCGGCTCTCATGTCAGGGGAACTTGGTGAGTGGCACGCCGGCTCTTGCATGTGTAACCGATGTATAACTTCACTTGTTTATATTTCAGTAAAATCATTGTCCATACTTTATTTGTAAAACTTGTCACTGTCACTTTATATTTTAGATGCTTTTATTTTGAAAAGTACATTTTTATTTTGTACTCTT
>JAMFTG010002929.1:0-24786 GCA_023974075.1 Chaenocephalus aceratus
ACAGTGGGAGGACAGAGCACTGAATCTAAATGTGTGTGTTATTATTATTATTATTATTATCAGTGTGTGTAAAGGGTTAGAAATTGTGTGTGTGTGAAATTGGTGTGTGTGTGAAGTCGACTGTTGGACGATTGCTTCCCTGTGCCGCGTGTTGGAAGAAAACAGGTTTAAAATGAAGATTCATATTTAGACATTTTAACGGTTTTCTTTCTAGCGTGATTGAGTCCTGACAGCTCTCACCGACTTCCATCATCATTTCCAGCTGATTTATTTAAATATTCCCTTCTGTTTCGTGTTAATCCATTTTACACGTACATCGTTGACTTAATCCGGCCGTCTTCGTCTTATCTGACTTTTCTTTATCTCCGTATTTCTTATATGTCTGAAGAGTATTGTATTTATTTGAGAATAAATAGCCATAGAGGCTAATTTCCATCCACAGTCCTTTGAGAGAAAATATAAGCGATAATTGAAGCACGATTGCAACCGTAGCACATATTCCCAACTACACACCCTTATATTTAAACACATCAACATGCAACAGATACAGCATCACACACATAAGCACGGACACGAGCTAATAGGCACAGTAATAACGATAAAGGACCGAGTAAACCAGGGGTGTCAAACTCAATTTCATCGCGGGCCACATCAGCGTTATGGTTTCACTCAAGGGCCGGTTGTAACTTTAAGACTATATACAAATACATATATAAATATTTAATATATATAACATCATTTATTATATTACATGATTGCCTCTGCATTGGATTATTTTCAGATACGTCTGAAAGCAGAAGTCTAGGGCAAATAAGTGCAAGTCTCTTCAGTGTGCATGTCACAAAATTATTTAAAAAGAAAAGCCAAATTCTGGAAAAACAGAAAAAAGTAACATTTTGAGAAAAAGGCAAATTCTAAGAAAAAAAAGCATATTTTGAAGGAAAAAATGCAAATTGAGAAAAAAAGGCAAATTCGAGATGCATTGTGGGACATGTAGTTTATGGGCAACGTGCTTCTGTAAAGCAGCATGTAACCGTTATAATAAACATATTATATTCTTTGCAAGCTCTTGTGGGGCCACATAAAGGAAGTCGCGGGCCGGATTTGGCCCCCGGGCCTTGAGTTTGACACCCCTGTCTTAGACTTAAGACTTTTTGCATTGCAAACTATACACAGTAGGTATTTTGCATATTCAAATAAAGCCTTTGAGTGTTAACGCTTGCACTGGGAGAGGTTTGACACACAGCGGCACCTCGGACAGCCCCGAGTGGTCAAAAGACACCTGCAACATATCACAATGGTTTTAATGGACTTTACTTTAATCACGATGCTGCCTTACATGTGTGTGAGAGGCAGGGCTCGTGGCACCTGCCGAATACACCTACTTCATAGCAATTCCTGTGATACTAATATTCCAGCACTCTTTGCACTCTGCACTATTTCCCTTCTGTCTGTAAACATGGTATTTAAAGTATGTATAGCCTATATATATATATATACACATTTTAATTTCTGTGCATAGTGTCAATGTTAATGTATTCCCTATTTAGCTTTGTTTTCATAACTATCTCTGTGACTAATACAAAGTTATTTAAACACACTGACTCGGCCAGTACAGCTGAATACTACGGTTTCTTTTTTCTCACAACATCTTTTCTAGTGAAGTTCTCAGGTACTGTTTTTCTGTTCACTAAAAGTCATCAGAAAACATCCCATACTATCTAGATACTACATACTGTTTCTAGAAGCTCTGCTCAGTGAGACTGCAGCACGGTGACTGAGCTCCTGCTGCCACCTAGTGGCCAAAGCTGAGAACTGCATGACCACAATAAACAATTTAAAAAGTCAAATAAAAGTGATTGTATGAAAACAAGTAAGAGTGGAAGTGTATTAAACATTCCATGTGCAATATTAATAATATTGTTCCAGAATAACATGCAATCACATATCTGCCACTACGTTTTTCTGCACCATTCTACAATTTCCTTCGGGATCAATACAGTCCTATCTTATCTAATCTTAAAACGCGTTTAAAAACATCTGTATTTGGGCTTTGAATAACGTATTCGTCCCTGACTGCACGACATGTACAGATTCATTTCTCCTTTTGTGTAAATTAGCACATTTTAAAGTTCAAATATTAGATCTTTTTGTTGTAAAAGTAAAGTTTAGGACGTGTATTTCAATGTGGAAAATGAATAAAGTTGATCTGCATTACAGGCGTTACGTGTCTGCTCAGTGGTGAAACATTTAAAACATCGTGGCAGATAAGAGTCATTTATATTCCAAACTCCATCGTTGACTGATAAACAGTGTCAGTGCAGATGCTCGGCGTCCTCCAGCAGGCGTCAGGACCATCTCCTCTCCTTCAAACCATCCCGATAGGATTCCTCAAGACCTTTTCACGACGAAGGCCACTTTCTTTCTCTGACGTGGAAACACGAGGTTACGTGCGCAGCCGAACAAATCAGATGAGATTGAAAGCACAATTTCTTCTTCTAAGTTCAAATCGACAGCAGAACGTTGATCAGCTTTAGTAAAAGTTATATCATCTGATGGTTTGTTTTTGTTTATTTCAATCAGATAAGTAACCATATGACCTTTTTTCTTAAGTGTCTTATCATCAGACATCCTGTAGAAGACGCCGTGTGCAAATATAATCTTGATCCTAGAATATACGGCATGGCAGAGAAATGCTAAACGAGCATCAATGATACCGTAAACATGAATTAGCTGTGGTTTAGAAATGAAATGGCCGAAGCGGACGTCTCGACGCTTCTTAAAAACAGAAGCTTCATTTAGAACAAAGGCAACCAGACACGTGGCTTGTATAAAAAGTAGACCCCTTTAATTGTGTTCTCATATATAAAAGAAATACAAAAAAGAAACATCGACACCGGGCGAGGGTCAGCGGAACGGGGGTTTGGGGTTTTGGGCGGGGGGGGCGACATAAAAACAGGAAGTGGAAACGACAGGAGGAACGTCCAATAGTCCGAGGGGATCGTTCCAACACATGAGGGAGGAGGAAACAGATCCTCTTCCTCCTCCTCCTCTTCCTCTTTCGAGGACAAAGTGGAGCCTCAGCTCGACACGCATCGGTCAGAAGCAGAGCGGCTGCGGGAGGCAGACACCATCTGATTGGTTGAGTTAAAGTTAGTGAACATTCTGACATCATATGAAAACGACAGGCCCAATCTAATCCATTGATACCACGTGTGTCTCGATATCGGGAAGTTCCCTAAAAGACGATTCAGAGTTTTCTTAAAAACTGTTTTAAAGTTTGGCTTTTTTTTAAGATACAGTTGAAAACCTGATATCCCAAGAAACTAGAAGATCAGACGAATTCCGTACAACGAAAACCCTTTGGAGGGAACATGTAAGAGACTTCATTTACATTGTTAAAGCAGCATGATTGGTCATCTATGAATGTGTAAGCTAAGCTAAGCTAACCTCACAAAGTTACCCCATTTCGACTCAAATGGATCTGTTCTAGTTTGGGTCACTGATGGTTAAACAAGTCATAAAACCCAGATGCCTCGTCTCAAACGGTTTTCTGAACATGTTTGAAGCCTGAAATAAGGTTTGTGGATTCTACAAGCCGTGAGATGAAGGTTTGTTCTGTATCTCTGCATGTCTGTAGGTCTGTGTGCCATCACTACTACCACCTACCTGTGTGTTCAAGCGAGAATAAAGAGGAGGACACAGGGATACTAAAATCCATCATACAGCCCTGAACATCTAATGACCGCCATCTAGTGTCCAAAAATAATATTGCACGATATTTCTAAAGAAATGTATATGACTTTCCAACAATGGACATAGATGGAGCCTACAGTGACTTCTTTATTCTCGAAATTAAGACTCCGGACTTGATTGCAAATACTTCCAAAACAATGACTTGCTTTCAACACCAGTTTACTGAAGTTGCGATGACTCCTAAAGAACTTCCGGCTGCTTTTCTTTCGTCACTAAGCTGGAAAGCTGCACTCGCTGAAGTTTAACTCAACCCCTGGGACGGTTTCCGCCTGGGGAGCCTCTCTGCCTCTGAGGACTCTTCTTTGTGGAAACTGAAACCCTGTCACGTGCTCTTCAGGACAGCTCAGTCTTATCGGCTGGCTCCGGGTGATGCCCGCCTCCCGACTCGGAGGTACCGGGCGCTAACAACGTCCTCCGGTTGTAGTGGTGGTGGCCCTTCATGATGCCCCGAGTTGTTGTTCTCGTTGAGGATCTGCTTCTGCTTCTGCCTGTTGAGCGACTGCACCAGACCGAGCACCACGGCCGCCAGCGAATACTGGCCGGTGATTTTTCGCGGCTGCATGATGAGCGGATTCGGTTGAACGCGGCCCGACAGGAAGTGCGTCCGGATCTTTCCCTCCTGCTCGCTGATGCCCTTCACGTAGATCTCGCCGCGGTACTCGAAGGCGAATCCGCGCTCCTTCAGGATCAGGAAGGTGTCCTCGGGGACCTGGATCTTCCCGCTGACGCCCGTGCTGTCCATCCGGCTCGAAAGGTTCACCGTCTTCCCCCAGATATCGTACTGAGGCTTCTTGGCTCCGATCACACCGGCCACCACCGAGCCGTGGGCCATACCTGACGGAGACACAACGTAGATGAGATGTGTTGTACTTCAGATCTATTCCTTTACTAGGTTAAAAATACAGAAATATGGAACTGGTTAAGAGGGGCGTGCGCTGTATGCGTCCCCGTCGGTAACATGTACCCTTTATAGGGGTTTGACTCAACCGTAACTCTAAAAATGGTGAGGCTTGACCTGACTGGCTCCCCAGCAACTTTAGTCAAACTGCTAGTTTTTTAGTATTTCGATATACTATCTTTTCCTAGATCTAACCAGGTTGTCTACGTCGAGCAGGGAATGTTCCGTAAAAGAGACATCGTGCATGTATTGAGAAAGCATACATGTAGGAGATGACTATATATTGTATATAAACTTGTAACATGTCCTATAAACCTTTCCATGAGGATATGTTTGACTAGAAAGCATCTTACATCTTGTTCATAGTCATACATCAGACTTGAAGCTACTGATCGAGACCATAAACGTTTAACGAGGTAATAAATGAAGCAAGACATATGGTAATTCTTTCATAGACTTCTACACAGGCAGTAGCTCGAACTTCAATCATTGTCGACACTATTTTCAGTAATCCAAACCACAATCTTCACCTCAATGCAACCGAGTTGTTTGAGAATGTTTTGGTAGTAAATAAGGAAAGCATTTTGTCATAGACTTCTATGAATCTGACATCTACTTGCAACCAGGAGACTCAGGTTGCCACGGCTGCCATCAAGATACGTTTTGATGATTTTCCTTCAGTTTTTTAATCACTATGAACTAAATATCTTTGGGGTTTATTATGTGTTCGATAAAATAAGATCATCTTAATTCCAGGATTTCTGTTTTTTATTATGTCGAGACATTCGAGAGACGTGAAGAAGAATTCCTCGCAACAAAAAACCTGATGCATGGATCCGCTAAGAGACACTGTAATGCTTTCAGAGACATCCCTTCAATATGGGGTTTAACAGAAATGAAAGACAGGCTTTAAAATGGAGATATGTATCCGCTCTTACCGATCCTCAGCTCGAAGTTGTTGAAGGAGTGTTTGTTGATCTCCTGGATGCTCTCGTTGAGGGCGATGGCGAAGTCCGCCAGCTCACACAGGTGACCCCATTTGTCTTCACACTGCTGTGGGTTGCAGGAGAAGAGAAGTCACAAAGGGAACCGGACGTCTGACACCAGAGTGAGTCCACGTCAGAGAAGAGGTCTGCTGTGTGTCTGGAGGCGGACGAAGGACTCCGGGAGCATCGTCAGGTTCCCAAAGGTCCGTCTACTGACCGAGGTTTCTATCTCTACTCCTCCTGTTCATACTGCTGCGACTCAGTTCCACTTACTCTTGAGTTGCCCTTAATCCTCATTATGCACTTTGTCTTTGAAACAAGTTCTTACAAAGCTGCATTGTGATAAAACAAAACTAACCAACAAATAAACAATTAACCATTTCAGATGTTTGGCTTATTTTGTTACACACTCTCCACGTGTGCACTTTGTCTTTGTGCAGCACTTTCAAATGTCCTTACCACGCATGCATCGTGTCCTTTGTGTCAGCAAACACTTAACAAAGTATGAAGCTGACAGGAAGCCAACAAAGGGAATCTGCTGGCTGTCAGCTCCTCTCTCGTGACTTGGACATGTGCTTTTCAGAAACACTACGCTGTCTAACTGTGTGCGTTCTTCTCCGCTGTCAGAACGGAAAACACAACATTATTAGCTTGGCTGAATAATGTGTGTAACTATAGCAACAACTTTAGATCAAAGGAGTGATATAATGTAGACTTCTAGTTTGTCTATGATGGCCCAACATATTCTGATAATGTTCAACACGTCCAGAGACAGTGAGTTTATGTCAATTAGGGATGCCAGCGATTATTCGATTATTCGAATATTCGCTACCGTCTCCATAATCGAATATTATTTTTAAAAATCGATTTTATTTATATATTTTTTAATTATTATTTATGTATATTTTTTTTTTGGCTTAGTTTCAACCAAAATATAAATAAATATATATATGCTAATAATAGTAATAGTATTAATAATTGTAAATGGCCATTGGTCACACCACCAGTTTGTTTTACTGTAAACTTGGAGGAAGCCTGCGTGCAGAGCAGACTGCTGCTGCAGCAGCTACACACCGACCCCGCCCCCTCTCCCTCACACGTGCGACTAAAGATGAACAAAGCGGCAGGTAAAAAGAGTTCCTCCTCGTGGAACTACTTCGAACTTACAAGTCCAAAGGAAGTTAAATGCAAGCTCTGCGAAAAGACGTTGGTCTATCACAGCTCAACCTCAACAATGCGTTCGCATTTGAGTGCGAAGCCAAAGAGGTTACAGAGAAAGACGCAGCACAGCCGGCCATTACCAACTTCACTTCAAGGCCACGTCGTTGTGATGACATGCTTGTTTGTTGTTTGTACTGTTAAACATGTTCTAGTAAAGAAAACAACGGAATTCCTTTTGTCTGAGTTTTTTTTTTTCTCCCACGGGGGGGGGTTGAATAATCGATTATTATTCGCCAGGGCTGCCGAATAATCGATCTTGATCATGGTCAGTTTCTGGCAACCCTAATGTCAATCGGGCTTCAACCGTAGATATGTTGAAAACCAGTTGTACATTTAGCAATGAGTGTTGAGGACACTGAGGCGAGTCTGAGGAGGCGTGCAGCTAACCATCAAGGCCGTGATCAAGATAACCACCAGCCCAGAGAAGCACCGGATCTGAACAGACACAGCATGCCGGGTTAACCTGATGTATCGTGGGTTCAGGTGGAGGCTGGAGGCTCTCACCTGTTTCTCAGGCGACAGGCCGGAGACCGCCATGTAGGTGCTGCCGATCGTCTTGATCTTCTCGATGTCCTGGAAGCGATCCTCACCGAGCAGCTGTGACACAGAGAGAGGCGCTTATTATTCGGACCCTAATGACACCCTAAAGCAGGGGTGTCAAACTCAAGGCCCGGGGGCCAAATCCGGCCCGCCACTTCATTTTATGCGGCCCCACAAGAGCTTGCAAAGAACATAATACGTTTATTATAAGGTTCCGCTTTACAGAAGCACGTTGCCCATAAACTACATGTCCCACAATGCATCTCATTTTGTGACATTCTCACTGAAGAGACTTGCAATTATTTCCCCTAGACTTCTGCTTTCAGACGTAGCTAATTATGAAGTTATCACCCTATCCGATAATAATACATTATTTTATATATTTATATAATCGTAAAGTTACCACCGGCCCGTGATGAAATTGAGTTTGACACCCGTGCCCTTAAGGACAATAATCCATGTGCAACCAAATGTTACCAACGTTATTATATTAAGCTTCACGATCTGGAAACACTTTGAAGACGAAAACATCAACAACATCCAAACTGATCAATACCGTGTGGTAAATCACAAGGTAGCCAACACTAAAGCCTTCCCTGCTTCATCGTCTATGTGACTCGAACTGGGACCGGGACTTACCAAATGAACTTCGTGCTGTATTCAATAGGACTTGAAACAAGAGATTGAGACCGTAGACGCAACAGGAACATGTTTATGATATAATAATAATAATACATCGGGTGAGAAGGAGGTGATTTTCTCATAGACTTCGATACGATGAGACTTTCCAAAAAGAGGCGTCGCCCCCTGGTGGATGTGATGAGAAGGTTCAAGACGCACCCCCCAGGCTCCATTGAGGCTTCTTGCTATGGTCTGTGACACCTCGACTGTGTGTGCTCTAACCCTCTGTCTGGGCGCGATGCGACTGAACTGCTTCCAGACTTGAAGGACTCCGATGAAATGAAAGCGAGCTCTTTATTCCTGCCAAAACACCACATGTTCAGATGTGATGCCCTCTTTCAGTTCCCCTCCTCGAGCAGCATGAATAGAGGACACTTGTGTTCTCAGCATGAGCACTGATCTGCTGCAAAGGTCACATGTGCTGAAACGGCCTCAGGAGGACACTCAGCATCGCCCTGCCTACCTGACTGACACGACGGGCAACAGACAGAGGGAAGACCAAGCAAAGCTTTAGAGAGGAGGCTTTCTGTCGTCCGATGGAAGCCAGCATCTCGCGGGTTCAACGGGATTTCTCCATGTGATAGGACACGCCCCTCGTCTGTCTGTGAACACGCGTTCATCGTGTGTTGCTGTTGCACTCCGATGTGAGCACACAGCTGCTGATAGGACACGCCCCTCGTCTGTCTGTGTTTCAGCAGAAGGTGAGGACGTGGCCGCCGGCTGCAGAGGGCTCAGCTGCTGTCTCGCTCTCATTAGGAGACTTTGACACGGAGTCTCCGTCAGACTGTCGGCTGCAGGAAGCCTCAGCCAGCAACCCGCGTCTGCTTAAAGAAGTCCAGACGCTTTCCGTGAGCCGACGAACGACTTTAAGGCAAGGCAAGTTTATTTATAGAGCACTTTTCAACGCAAGGCAATTCAAAGTGCTTTACAAAACAAAAAATGAAAGACATTAAGCATTAAAAAAGAAAAGCTAACAAAATAAACATTAATGGATAAAAGTTACAGTGCAGTCTAAGATATGAATAGTTCAATTAAAAGCAGCGACAAAAAGAAAAGTCTTCAGCCTGGATTTAAAAGAAGTAAGAGTTGCAGCGGACCGGCAGGTTTCTGGGAGTTTGACGGATAAAGAAGTGAATCCTGAAATCCTACATACGACATTTAAATGATTCAATGTAACGACTGACTTTGCTTTTTCTTTTTCTAACCGTACAAACAAACATGTTTATGTTTCACTGTCGTGGCTCAGTCGGAAGGATTTCGTATTTGTGTTTTGCTTTAGACTTCTTTCTCCATCATTATAAAACCTGACATCTTTCTGGAGGCGTGTGGCGCAGTGGGATAGTGCGTTGGTGTTGGGGCACAGGTTCAAACCCCACTGCAGTCAGCATGTCGTTGAGTCCCTGAGACGCTTCACCCCAAAGTGCTCCTGTGGGGATTGTCCACAGCGTTGAGTGTGTGAGTCGCTTTGGAGAAAAGCGTCTAACAAGTGATGAGATAAAGAAATCCTGAACTGCCAATATTCAAACTCTTCCACCTCCGTCTGTATCTCGTTTGGGGAAATGAACACAAGAGGAAGCTCAGTCTGAAACCGTCTCCATTATACTGGAATAGTTTAGTCTCGTCTTTCTACCTGAGACAAACCCTTCCTCCGCTCCCCTGACACGTTGGCACTAATCAGCTCTGAAGTGTCCTGGGCAACACGCTGCATGCTTTCATCAGAGAGGCTTTACTTACGGACGCTGCCTGTTGGGCGAACACTTCAAAGTCTCACCTCGTCGAAGTCGGCGATGATTTCGTTGAGCAGCCGGAGGCACTCGACTCCCTGGTTGTTCATCTCCGTCTGAGAGTAGAAGTCTGCGAAGCCCGGGATGGAGGCGAACATCACGCCCACCGAGTCGTACGACTGGGAGTACAGCTCCTGTGAAGACACCCCACAAGACATACTCATGCTCAGAGAGAGGTATGACGCTGACACATGGGAACTGTCAGTCACCTTGTTAGGAGGGAAACATGTTTCGTAGCTTTTCTTAAAGAGGCCCTATTATATATTTGATTATACTTCTTACTGATTCGGGGCTGTCCCCTTTCCTGTAGTGCGTTCTATAGCTTTTAGTGCATGCACATGGTCTGCAAAGGAACCACCTCATTGCAAAGTGTGCATGGTGCTGAATCCTATCACATCACAAGAGGTTGGTCGTACGACTTCCCAACAAATCATTTACAATATACACTTTTATATATTCCGATGGTGTGAACATTGAGGGGGAACTCATCGGAGGTTTTATGTTCTAATGGTCACGATAATTATTTAAATGTGGCCAAAATGAAATAGGCATGATTTTCAGCACAGAACCAACATTTTTCCTTGTACGATGTGAGGGTCTAAGGACAGAGGGTCTAAGGACAGAGGGTCTGAGGACAGAGGGTCTAAGGACAGAGGGTCTAAGGACAGAGGGTCTGAGGACAGAGGGTCTAAGGACAGAGGGTCTGAGGACAGAGGGTCTGAGGACAGGGAGACAGAGGGTCTAGAGGACAGAGGGTCTAAGGACAGAGGGTCTAAGGACAGAGGGTCTAAGGACAGAGGGTCTGAGGACAGAGGGTCTAAGGACAGAGGGTCTGAGGACAGAGGGTCTGAGGACAGAGGGTCTAAGGACAGAGGGTCTGAGGACAGAGGGTCTGAGGACAGAGGGTCTAAGGACAGAGGGTCTAAGGACAGAGGGTCTGAGGACAGAGGGTCTGAGGACAGAGGGTCTAAGGACAGAGCGTCTAAGGACAGAGGGTGTCGTATTGTCATACTGATATTCTGTACACACTGTGAAGACCACTGAGACAAATGTAAAATGTGTGATATTGGGCTATAAATAAACATTGATTGATTGATGGAGAAAGCATCCAGACTTTAGAGATACGAGTACAAACCAAGCTGTATCTCCATGTTTCAGACTGTTGCACCTCCTCACCACTGTTGTGATATTCTCTTTGTACCCTCTGTGGGGGGGGGGGGGGGGGGATGTTACCCAACCATCCCCCGGCTTTAATATGATTTGTACTAACACACAGTAGTAAAAAACCAAGGTTTGAATGCTATGATACTGATTCAGGTGCTGCTGCAGTATCCTGCCTCCAGCAGCAGGGGGCAGTGTTGTCACACAATGAGCACCAGGCAATGTGTTCATCCCGTCACTCGGAGTACATTTTAATAATGGACCGGTAAACAAAATGTCCAGCCATAGTTCAACATCTCACATGAATAATTAAAGACTCTCCTCACTCCGTATTCTGCCTGACTTTTTATTTTGACATCTTAACTGACGCTGAATGAGCTCAGTCCAATGTCAGAGTCCTCTGTCCTTCACCGCGGCTCCTCAGAGGTCAGAGGTTACCGTGTCTTTTGAAACGACTTCAAGACACTTCAGTATTCGAGGGGAGGCTGGAAAGGTTATAGCATATCATCCACTTCAGTTTCAAACTCAAAGTTGTCACGATTTTAGTTTTGTGTGGGTTTCTGGTTTTATTTTGAAATGTCTTCTCTCCTTGTGTTTTTAGTCAAGCTTTCCCTTGTGTTACTCGTCATACTTTAAATACATTCAGTTTATATCCGTATATATATACTATACTTGAACACCTCTTGCACTTCTGGTTGGATGACAATACGGTTGAATCTAATCTAATCTATTCAAAGAAAGACTCCAGACTAATTGGCAAAACGCGTCTTATCAGGACTTATCTATTTCCCGCTTATATCTTCCAGTTTATAACACTTTCCAATATTTCGTATTATACTTTATGCTATGACCTTAGTACGATCAAAACAGAGGTTTATTACATTGGGAGAATCAAGGAGGAACAAGTATCAAACGGTCGTGAACTAAGACTTATACTAACACGTACGACCTTCATCCGACACGTTTGGAGAATGAAAGAGAACTGAACTGAATCAATATAATATAATTAACCGATCATCAACACAGGAATGTTGAACAGATATTAGGATTGGTGCATCTCAACACCTGCAGTATTGTCTGAATACAAATATCCAAACAACTAAAGACGTTGCTATAACAACCACTCGAGCTTTCTGTCACAGAGTATTTCCACGGGTCCTTATAGGATCCGTGTCCAGTATCCAAACCTGCCGATCAATAATGCAACACGTGATCAGGACCCAACCTTCATCTCAATGGACGCTTTTTTAATCACGTCCTCTTTTTATCTGCTCTCCTGACATCCATAATTCATCGGAGGCCGTTTGTTTGAGAGGCAACGGAAGATCGGAGGAGTCGATAACGACGGAGCGCGACGAGGACAATACGGAGCGTGTTATAACCTTCCTCCATGACACCGTCGGCCATCGGCCAGGAGAAGAACGCATTACTTTTTACTTCAGTACATTTCGAAGCCTCTTTACTTTCACTTGAGTAATAAGTTTAGTCAGTACTTCTACCAGAGTATTTTTAAACACGAGTATCTGTACTTCTACCTGAGTAAAGGATGTGTGTACTTTTGCCCTCTCGACCCCTGGTGGAGCGCGGAGGTACTGCAGGGGGGGCGCACTCAGACACACACTCTCAAACACTCTCAGAACCATGTGTGTAGTAAAGAGTGCTGGATCAGGAGTATGGAGCGGAGCGGTGACGCGTCCTAAAACCAGGAAGTGAGTCAGCATTTCTCCACTTCCTGTTCCCTCGTCTCAGAGCCAATGGGATAGCTCAATGGTTTTCAAACTGTGGGGCGCGACCCCTGGTGGGGCGCGGAGGTACTGCAGGGGGGGCGCGGGAAGATATTTTTGTTTTATTATTTTCTCTTTTTAGCTTTCTGAAGCACCTTGAGATGACGTTGTTTTTAAAGTTGTATTATTATTAATATTATTCAATTGTAAACAAACACTGCTCGAACATGTCTCATTGGTCAGAGAGCAACATCCTACTTGTGAGAGAGGCTTTTTCTGCTGCCATCAAAACGAGATACAGATCAAAGCTGAACATTGAGAATGAACTGAGAGGCCGTCTCAAAACAGCAGCCCCGCTTTGAGAAGGTCTGCGAGGGAAAGCAAACACACACAAGTCACTGATAGGCTATGTGGAATAGGAATGGTAAGTGATGTGATCGTTTGCAACCTGCAGTAGAAATAGTAGTTAATTAATATATTTTCCTTAAAGAAATTTGAATTTAAAAATCTACTACTCTGGGAAGAAAGCCTGCTAGTTTTAATTAGGCCAAATTAATTCACAGTATTACAAGCACTTTAGTTCATGTGTAATCCATAATAAAATATACAATTATATATATTATTATTATTATTAGCAGAGAAAATGTAATGTTTTTACAACAATATACAATTAATCCACCAATATAGATGGGAACCGGGTTGGGGGGGGGCCCGAAAATATTTCCAATTACCCAAGGGGGGCCCGACTGAAAACGTGTGGGAACCACTGCCTTAAGCGAAAGGCACTGGTGGAGAAGGGATGTCTGCAGGGAGAAATCACGCTTCACGATGTGGCGGTCTCGTGAGTCTCTATTTCCTGTGACCCACCGCCACGACGTACACGGTAAGCACGTTACTTTAAAAGCAGTGTGTGCATTCGGACTGGTTAGTAGGGTCTTAAGTCACAGGAGGTGACGGTCGCTACTGTTAGCAAGCTAGCTAGCCACCAACGTTATCGCTCACGATAGCAAATCATTGTATAATAATAATTCATTCGATTTATTTTAGCGCTTTTCCAGATGCTCTACACGCTTCACATACAGGGGTGTCAAACTCAAGGCCCGGGGGCCAAATCCGGCCCGCGACTTCATTTCATGCGGCCCCTCAAGAGATTGCAAAGAATATAATGTTTATTATACGGTTACATGCCGATTTACAGAAGCACGTTGCCTATAAACTACATGTCCCACAATGCATCTGAAAGTTGACTTTTTTCTCAGAATTTGACTTTTTTTTCTCAGAACAAGTTTTTTTCTCAGAATTTGACTTTTTTTTAAATCATTTTGTAACATTCTCAGTGAAGAGACTTGCCCTAGACTTCTGCTTTCAGACGTAGTATCCAATAATAGTCCAATGCAGAGGCAATAATGTCATATAATACATTATTTTATATATATTAAATATTTATATATGTATTTTGATATATAGTCTTAAAGTTACAACCGGCCCTTTGAGTGAGCAAGCCCCGGGATCTCCCAAGAGGAGGCGACGACCCCCCTAAAGGATGTACGGTCCACCCCCCACTTATAAAAAATAGCACTGTACCCCTGCACCCCCCCCCCCCCACCCCCAACAACTCCTGGGCTAAGCCCCGGATCTCCTACAATCCTAAATCCGCCACTGCTCTAAACGCTTCACATACATTACATATATTGACATGCAACAATGAATTAAAGGGGCTTTAAAGGGTCGAGCTATGCATGTCTTATTAATCAAAATGATTCAATATAAACGCATTTGAGGATTTAAAGTACGTAACACAATCATAAAAGCCATTTAGTAAATGGGTTGCACCAGAAGGCCCGTCTGATGAGTGTGTGTGTCCATTAAATAACTTTGAATGAGCGCAGACGGCTCTATTCAGAGGGCATTTAAAAGCACAAAAGATAAAGGGCAGCGGAGATAAGGCGAACGAAAAGAGAGATGAGGAAAAGTCTGAGTGCGACGAGCGACAAATCAACGTGTTCTCTGACAGCGTGTTCGTAAAATCCAATCAAATGCATGCAGACAGAAATACCCCCGATCCCCTGTCTCTGGAAAAGTTAGCAAAAGCAATTACTTTTCTTTTCTCAGCGACCGGAGTGCAGGGGACTGATTTCAGAGCGGGTCAGCGGTAAATGGACTGTACTCACATAGCGCTTTATCCAGTCGTTAAGACCCCTCGAAGCGCTTTACACACGACATGTCGATCACCCGTTCACACAGAGCAGTGCATGTTACTCTAAGACCTGACACGCACACACCGTTGGCCTTCGGGAGCGAATCAGGGTTACCGTACTTTTCGGACTATAAGCCGCGACTTTTCCCCCATTTTTTGTGTACAGCTAACGGCCACTAGGGAACCTCCTACATCTATAGGTTTCACAGGTAAAATTAACCACCTTTAACACTACGGGCTCTAGGACCGGTCCGCGCCCGCCTCCTTTAAGCGGCGGGCTCCAGCAGGAAAAGCTGGAGGCCGGAAAAGAGCGAGACAGGTAGCGCGCCAAAGTAAAAGTGGAACCGAGAGACAGAACGAGAGCAAGACAGACGGACAGTTTAGCTGCTGCGGCGGCTTATATGCTGGTGCGCTTTATAGTCCGAAAAAGTACGGTATCTTGCCCAAGGATACATCGACATGTTGACTGCATGGGCTGGGATCGAACCCACAACCTTCTGGTGGAAGGACGACCGCACTCCCTCGCAGCCACAGTCGCCCCCCGGTACGATTAACAATTAGTTAAGTTAAATATTGAGCTTTAGAATCTCCATCGGTCCTGGCTTATTTAGCTGATTCTGTCCGTCAGGATTAAAGTGATGATTGGATGTATGAACCCAACCTATGGGTAACCCTAAACTATTCAGTATTACCTAGAGTTGATGGGTAAATTAAGACGTTACCTAAGGGTGGGGTAGGTCATTTTGGAGAAACCGGCTCGAGTGCTAGAATTTGAAAATACACAGCCGGAAGAAATCTGCCCCTTCCTCACAGAGCCCCTCCCCCAACACACACGCGCACACGACCAATGAGGGCACGAGATAAGTGTGTGCCCCGATGGAAGGCTGGCAGGCAGGTAGGCCATCCAGTTACTTTAGCCGGCTCAGATGATTGGTCGAGCTTTTCACAGCGCCACGGCTTCCACTGATGATATTTATTAATGGATTTTTTGTCAAAGCACTTCAGATATTCATCGCTATCGGGATGTTAAGAACTTACCTACCCCACCTTTAAATACTTTGGAGAGAGAACCAATGATTTATTGTCTATTCCTTTGCAAACAGTATTAATAATAGAAGTAAAACCTTCTGATGTGTTCAGGTTTGCGTGACTTTTGAGGCCTCCTCTCTTCAACGGTATACATGTCAGGATAGCAAGAATCCTGAGCTTCACATAAGCCACGCCTTTTTAAGTGCTAAATGCTCAGACTTTTAGTCGACTAAATATGACTAAAACTAACGAGGACATTTGACACAGGACTAAGTTAACAACTAGCTGACAAAATGAACACGAATTCACATCTAAAGTCGTTCATCAACACACTGTTGAGTGTGAGAATTCCCACAAGCTCCTGAACACATCATCATCATTTAAATTGTGTCTAAAGCCCTTCAATAGTGTTTTTATTTATCTTCACGGTCTACTCTATATGTTCTACTTTTTAATGCTGTTTTAATTCTATTTTTCAGATGTTTAAATTCTAGAATAGTTTATTTCCACTCTTTAACTTCTACTTATGTGCCATGCCTTGTTTTGATGCAGCTGCAACGCAAACATTTCTCAATTTGGGATCAATAACTCATCTCTTATCTTATTTCTAAGCGACCAATTGGCGAACAGACAAATCAACATAATGGAAATAAAGCACTTGTAAGTTTGACTGATTGCATGTTTCATGACCGAGGCAGATTTCAGAAGGGTGACGGGTTGTTTCGTGCAGATTGGATGTTCTTTTTTTTTGGATGTTCTTTTTCAATGTACCTCATTCATTTGGTGAGAGAACCAATTATTCAATTTCCCTCGTGATGTGTTCAGGTGTTGCGTGAGATTTGAGCTTCGGCTCTTCAAAAGTACAAGAAGTCAGGATAGCGAGAATCCTGAGCGTTAGCTTCAAGTAAGCCGGGGCCTTTTTTAAGTTCTACAAACTGAAATGAGAAGCTGCCGTGTCATACCCTGGACACGTCTTCTCAAGGAACTCATCAGCAAACTATTGAGTGTAAGAATTCCCACACGCTCCTGAACACATCATCGCGGAAGAGCCTGTGGTTGTATTTCTCAGCGACAACAAACAAATCAACATAATGGAACATAGATGTGTGACGGGATGTTTTGTGCACACCTCGTTGTCCCGGTCCTTCTCCAGGAAGTGCCGGGCCACGTGGCTCGGCAGGATGTTCCTCAGCATGTTCTCGTTGTGTTCTCGCAGCTCCTTCATCTCGTTGATCTCCTCTTTGGCCTGAACGCGCCACAGGAAGTCCAGCCGGGCCGTGTACTCCAGCTGGAGAGGGAGCGAGAAGTTATTAGAGTGTCTTTTCTGTAACATGATGAAAGCCATACTGCCTTTTCTCTCATAGGCTAACGGGCGGGACATCACTTCGTAACACTCCCGCTCCTATTGGCTAGCGCTCCAACACAGTGTGTGTGATATGCTAAAGAGGCGGGACATCTCTAAGCTGGTGACCAATCACAACAGAGCCGGCCAGCTAACCAATCAGAGCAGACTGGGCTCTGGTTTCAGACAGAGGGTGGAAAGAGCTTTTTGAACATTAAAGCATGGAGACATGTTGAAGTAGACGAATTCGACATTAACATCAACCTGAAAACAACTACCGTACTTTTCGGACTATACGCCGCGACTTTTTTTCCCATGTTTTGTGTACAGCTAACGGCCACTAGGGGACCTCCTACATCTATGGATTTTACAGCTAAAATTAACCACCTTTAACGCTATGGGCTCTAGGACCGGTCCGCGCACGCCACCTTTAAGCGGCGGGCTCCAGCAGGAAAAGCTGGAGGCCGGAAAAGAGCGAGACAGGTAGCGCGCCAAAGTAAAACCGAGAGACAGAACGAGAGCAAGACAGACGGACAATTTAGCTGCGGCGGCTTATATGCAGGTGCGCTGTATAGTCCGAAAAGTACGGTATATGTGCTATTCACCACAGATGTGTACAATGTTGAATTATCAAGAAAAGAATACGTGATGTCCTCTTGACGCTGAGGTAAGATCTCGTACCTGGCCTCTCACAAAGATCTGACAGACCTGACTTTCATCGATGCTTAATACGTCCGTACGGAGAAATACTTCGTCCATTCAGACTCTGACCCTGTAACTCCGCAGTGAACTCGTCATAGAAACAAGTCCCAAGGTCAACTCAGTGTTAGTTTACATTGTCTCCGAACGTTACTCGACTTCTCGAGGTCCGAAAATCCATATCCTTATTTTTCAAAGCTTTTAAGTTTTTAAACTGGCCTTCAATCGCCTGCTGCTTAAACATGCAGGCACAGATCAGAGGGAAGTCTGCTGCGTATATCTTTCAGATGAACGACTTCATTTTAAAAAGTTGGATCAATTATTGAACGCGAGAGAAGTGCTGCACTCTGAAGTGCAGCACAGACAGTTTTCCTGAGTGCACACTTAGTACAAAGTCATTGAAATACATTAAGGACAAACACATGTCGCTACCATTTACTTTGTACTCGCACGGGAGAGGGGGGGGGGGGATACAAAAAAACATGAAATTGAAAATTAATTTCAGGGCCAGGCAGATCTGTCCGTGGGAATTAAAGCGTTTCTCTTTCAGTCGATTGGCGGAAACAGTTTTGTGATTAACCTCGGTATCAATTAGTCACGAGCACTCATTTACTGTTTTCCTAATGAAGTATGCAAAGCGGCTCTGGGATAACGAGCCGGTCGCTCAGCTCAGACACTTCATTCAGAGGAGAAGTGGATGACAGCATTAATAAACATGTTACTCATCAGCGTTGGAGCTCTGACACGCGGGGTAATTCAGTTTAATGCAGAATGAAGCTCCGCTGGACGGACAGCTGTTCTGATCCGACAGACTTTGAACTAGGTTAAAATAAATGAGGATATTAAATGAAAACTTAAATGCGGAAAGTTAACAGGAAGTAAACACTAAAGGGAACGGCAGAAGAAGACAGACAGGAGGTAAACAGACAGGAAGTAAACACTAAAGGGAACAGCAGAAGAAGACAGACAGGAAGTAAACATTAA
Organism: Chaenocephalus aceratus; assembly: GCA_023974075.1. Classification (NCBI taxonomy): domain Eukaryota; kingdom Metazoa; phylum Chordata; class Actinopteri; order Perciformes; family Channichthyidae; genus Chaenocephalus; species Chaenocephalus aceratus. The sequence continues at coordinate 19,003 of JAMFTG010002929.1, forward strand.
AGGGAACGGCAGAAGAAGACAGACAGGAAGTAAACATTAAAGGGAACGGCAGAAGAAGACAGACAGGAAGTAAACACTAAAGGGAACAGCATAAGGCAGACAGGAAGTAAACACTAAAGGGAACAGCAGAAGAAGACAGGAAGTAAACTCTAAAGGCAACAGCATAAGGCAGACAGGAAGTAAACACTAAAGGGAACAGCAGAAGAAGACAGGAAGTAAACTCTAAAGGGAACAGCATAAGAAGACAGACAGGAAGTAAACACTAAAGGGAACGGCATAAGAAGACAGACAGGAAGTAAACACTAAAGGGAACATCATAAGGCAGACAGGAAGTAAACACTAAAGGGAACAACAGAAGAAGACAGACAGGAAGTAAACACTAAAGGGAACAGCAGAAGAAGACAGACAGGAAGTACACACTAAAGGGAACAGTAGAACAAGACAGACAGGAAGTAAACACTAAAGGGAACAGCAGAAGACAGACAGACAGGAAGTAAACACTAAAGGGAACAGCAGCAGAAGACAGACAGGAAGTAAACACTAAAGGGAACAGCAGAAGACAGACAGACAGGAAGTAAACACTAAAGGGAACAGCAGAAGAAGACAGACAGGAAGAAAACACTAAAGGGAACAGCAGAAGAAGAGGGACAGGAAGAAAACAGAAAGGAAGTAAACACTAAAGGGAACAGCAGAAGAAGAGGGACAGGAAGTAAACACTAAAGGGAACCGCAGAAGAAGAGGGACAGGAAGTAAACACTAAAGGGAACCGCAGAAGAAGAGGGACAGGAAGTAAACACTAAAGGGAACAGCAGAAGAAGAGGGACAGGAAGTAAACACTAAAGGGAACAGCAGAAGACAGACAGGAAGAAAACACTAAAGGGAACAGCAGAACAAGACAGGAAGTAAACTCTAAAGGGAACAGCATAAGGCAGACAGGAAGTAAACACTAAAGGGAACAGCAGAACAAGACGGACAGGAAGTAAACAGACAGGAAGTAACATTAAAGGGAACATCAGAAGAAGAGGGACAGGAAAGAAAACACTACAGGGAACAGCAGAAGAAGGCAGACAGGAAGTAAACACTAAAGGCAACAGCAGAAGAAGACAGACAGGAAGTAAACACTAAAGGGAACATCAGCAGAAGGCAGATAGGAAGTAAACACTAAAGGGAACAGCAGAAGAAGACAGACAGGAAGTAAACACTAAAGGCAACAGCAGAAGACAGACAGGAAGTAAACACTAAAGGGAACAGCAGCAGAAGACGGACAGGAAGTAAACACTAAAGGGAACAGCAGAAGAAGACAGACAGGAAGTAAACACTAAAGGGAACAGCAGAAGAAGAGGGACAGGAAGAAAACACTAAAGGGAACAACAGAAGAAGACAGACAGGAAGAAAACACTAAAGGGAACAGCAGAAGAAGACATACAGGAAGTAAACAGACTGGAAGTAAACACTAAAGGGAACAGCAGAAGAAGACAGACAGGAAGTAAACAGACAGGAAGTATACACTAAAGGGAACAGCAGAAGGCAGACAGGAAGTAAACTCTAAAGGGAACAGCAGAAGAAGACAGACAGGAAGAAAACAGACAGGAAGAAAACACTAAAGGGAACAGCAGAAGAAGACAGACAGGAAGTAAACAGACAGGAAGAAAACACTAAAGGGAACAGCAGAAGAAGACAGACAGGAAGAAAACACTAAAGGGAACAGCAGAAGGAGAGGGACAGGAAGTAAACACTAAAGGGAACAGCAGAAGAAGACAGGAAGTAAACTCTAAAGGGAACAGCAGAAGAAGACAGACAGGAATAAAACACTAAAGGGAACAACAGAGAAGACACTAAAGGGAACAGCAGAAGAAGAGGGACAGGAAGTAAACAGACAGGAAGAAAACACTAAAGGGAACAGCAGAAGAAGACAGACAGGAAGTAAACACTAAAGGGAACATCAGAAGAAGACATACAGGAAGTAAACACTAAAGGGAACAGCAGAAGAAGAGGGACAGGAAGTAAACACTAAAGGGAACAGCAGAAGAAGAGGGACAGGAAGTAAACTCTAAAGGGAACAGCAGAAGAAGATGGACAGGAAGTAAACTCTAAAGGGAACAGCAGAAGAAGAGGGACAGGAAGTAAACTCTAAAGGGAACAGCAGAAGAAGAGGGACAGGAAGTAACTCTAAAGGAACAGCAGAAGAAGAGGGACAGGAAGTAAACTCTAAAGGGAACAGCAGCAGAAGACAGACAGGAAGTAAACTCTAAAGGGAACCGCAGAAGAAGAGGGACAGGAAGTAAACACTAAAGGGAACAGCAGAAGAAGAGGGACAGGAAGTAAACACTCGCTCAGTAAACAAACCGATGGGTTGTTATGAAACACAATAAAGATGACCTTATATTTTGTTCTGACAGCTTGTTATTGCATTCTCTCCGTGGCGTCCATCGTCACGGCAACCATTAGGCAAACTGGATTAATGCTCTGGTCTTAAAACAATTCAGAATGAAAGTGGTGTCCGCAACCTAATCATTTCAAAGTAAGAGCCTTGTCCTGCAGCGCCGTAATGAAAATGCTTCATAACGTATTACTTGCGCTCGTGAAGAACAACCTCGTCATCCAGAGCTATTAGTTTCTCGGCGTAAACGCTGTGGCTCGGCTTCATGAACAAGACCTAGGCGTGTAGACAACATCGTTACAGTATCTTGTATTGTATTGCATGTGGCAGACAGGAAGTAAACACTAAAGGGAACAGCAGAAGACAGACAGACAGGAAGTAAACACTAAAGGGAACAGCAGAAGAAGACAGACAGGAAGTAAACAGACAGGAAGTAATCACTAAAGGGAACAGCAGAAGAAGACAGACAGGAAGTAAACAGACAGGAAGTAATCACTAAAGGGAACAGCAGAAGAAGACAGACAGGAAGTAAACACTAAAGGGAACAGCAGAAGAAGACAGACAGGAAGTAAACACTAAAGGGAACAACAGAAGAAGACAGACAGGAAGTAAACACTAAAGGGAACAGCAGAAGAAGACAGACAGGAAGTAAACAGACAGGAAGTAATCACTAAAGGGAACAGCAGAAGAAGACAGACAGGAAGTAAACAGACAGGAAGTAATCACTAAAGGGAACAGCAGAAGAAGACAGACAGGAAGTAAACACTAAAGGGAACAGCAGAAGAAGACAGACAGGAAGTAAACAGACAGGAAGTAATCACTAAAGGGAACAGCAGAAGAAGACAGACAGGAAAGTAACACTAAGGGAACAGCAGAAGACAGACAGACAGGAAGTAACACTAAAGGGAACAACAGAAGAAGACAGACAGGAAGTAAACACTAAAGGGAACAGCAGAAGAAGACAGACAGGAAGTAAACACTAAAGGGAACAGCAGAATAGAACAGACAGGAAGTAAACACTAAAGGGAACAACAGAAGACAGACAGACAGGAAGTAAACACTAAAGGGAACAGCAGAAGACAGACAGACAGGAAGTAAAGCACTAAATGGAACAACAGAAGAAGACAGACAGGAAGTAAACACTAAAGGGAACAGCAGAAGAGACAGACAGGAAGTAAACCTAAAGGGAACAACAGAAGAAGACAGACAGGAAGTCAACACTAAAGGGAACACCAGAAGACAGACAGACAGGAAGTAAACACTAAAGGGAACAGCAGAAGAAGACAGACAGGAAGTAAACACTAAAGGGAACAGCAGAAGAAGACAGACAGGAAGTAAACACTAAAGGGAACAGCAGAAGAAGACAGACAGGAAGTAACACTAAAGGGAACAGCAGAAGAAGACAGACAGGAAGTAAACACTAAAGGGAACAGCAGCAGAAGACAGACAGGAAGTAACACTAAAGGGAACAGCAGAAAAAGACAGACAGGAAGTAAACACTAAAGGGAACAGCAGAAGAAGACAGACAGGAAGTACACACTAAAGGGAACAGCAGAAGAAGACAGACAGGAAGTAAACACTAAAGGGAACAGCAGCAGAAGACAGACAGGAAGTAAACACTAAAGGGAACAGCAGAAGACAGACAGACAGGAAGTAAACACTAAAGGGAACAGCAGCAGAAGACAGACAGGAAGTAAACAGACAGGAAGTAATCACTAAAGGGAACAGCAGAAGAAGACAGACAGGAAGTAAACACTAAAGGGAACAGCAGAAGAAGACAGACAGGAAGTAAACACTAAAGGGAACAGCAGAAGACAGACAGACAGGAAGTAAACACTAAAGGAACAACAGAAGAAGACAGACAGGAGTAAACACTAAAGGGAACAGCAGAAGAAGACAGACAGGAAGTAAACACTAAAGGGAACAACAGAAGAAGACAGACAGGAAGTCACACTAAAGGGAACAACAGAAGACAGACAGACAGGAAGTAAACATTAAAGGGAACAGCAGAAGAAGACAGACAGGAAGTAACACTAAGGGAACAGCATAGAACAGACAGACAGGAAGTAAACACTAAAGGGAACAGCAGCAGAAGACAGACAGGAAGTAAACAGACAGGAAGTAATCACTAAAGGGAACAGCAGAAGAAGACAGACAGGAAGTAAACACTAAAGGGAACAGCAGAAGAAGACAGACAGGAAGTAAACACTAAAGGGAACAGCAGAAGACAGACAGACAGGAAGTAAACACTAAAGGGAACAACAGAAGAAGACAGACAGGAAGTAAACACTAAAGGGAACAGCAGAAGAAGACAGACAGGAAGTAAACACTAAAGGGAACAACAGAAGAAGACAGACAGGAAGTCAACACTAAAGGGAACAACAGAAGACAGACAGGAAGTAAACACTAAAGGGAACAGCAGAAGAAGACAGACAGGAAGTAAACACTAAAGGGACAGCAGAAGACAGACAGACAGGAAGTAAACACTAAAGGGAACAGCAGCAGAAGACAGACAGGAAGTAAACACTAAAGGGAACAGCAGAAAAAGACAGACAGGAAGTAAACACTAAAGGGAACAGCAGAAGAAGACAGACAGGAAGTAAACACTAAAGGGAACAGCAGAAGAAGACAGACAGGAAGTAAACACTAAAGGGAACAGCAGCAGAAGACAGACAGGAAGTAAACACTAAAGGGAACAGCAGAAGACAGACAGACAGGAAGTAAACACGAAAGGGACAGCAGCAAGAAGACAGACAGGAAGTAAACACTAAAGGGAACAACAGAAGAAGACAGACAGGAAGTATGTTTAAATGCCTCAACTAAAGACGACGGTGCTGCTAAACTTTCAGATTGAAACACATTTAGCAAAACAAGACAAGGAAAGGAGGAAGGACGACCTTTTTATATCCGCGGGACACGAGATGCCTAATCGCTTCCTCCGCATGTTACAGATTATTATAATGAACCTTTTGTTAATATTCTCTCTCCAATGTTCTCCTCGCCCGATGCTTCTCCCACAATCATCTGAGCGCCGAGTGTTCCCGTCTGTCGGACAAACAAGCGTTGGGATCGACCGGGGAAATCAATACGCCACAGCATGACTTCAAATACGGCCGTCTTCTACTTTTATAGGGCTACAAAGGACCCTCACTCAGGGCCATCTCCCCTCCATCTCTGCTGATCAAAGGCTGCCACGGAGAGAGCATGAGAGCGTGGCGGGACACCATCTCGCTCTGATTACGCCTTCAGAGAAACATGGCCTCGTGCGGAGGTTCAGATGTTTTCAATGGAGCGGTTGTTTCTGTTATGAGGAGAACACATATTACTCTATTACTTATTAAAGTATCCTCCATTCAGACGCTCGCCCTGACCCTGCAGCTCTGCAGAGAACAGAGAGAGGGGGG
>JAMFTG010002931.1:0-24548 GCA_023974075.1 Chaenocephalus aceratus
TTTTGGGAAATCTCATATTCTCTGAAATGTTCTCTTTCGCAAAATGTAAATTTCTCTTTAGTGAAATGTCATGATATCGTGCACACATCGAGCGTTTCCCCCGCTCTCCTGCAGGTGGGGCTGCTCCTGAACGGCTTCACGCTGAAGGTGTATTTCTGCGCGCAGCAACAGCAGTCCAGCAGCGTCACCGTCTACCTGAAGAACCTGGTGGCCGCAGACTTCCTGATCAGCCTCTGCCTGCCGCTCCGGATCCTGAACTACTCCAGCACCTCGGTCCACATCCACCTGGTCTACTGCAAGTTCGGGGCGTCCGCCTTCTACCTCAACATGTACGCCAGCATCCTGTTCATGGGCTACATCGCAGCCAACAGGTACGACTGAGCTTAGGGGCGTCACAATTATTTTAGTTCAGGTCCACATACAGACAAAGATGATGTACTGTTCCAGCACCTCTCAATCTCACTAATACCAGTTTTAAATGTCAGTGTGTTTCAGAATAAAAGTCGTTTGACCTACAGCTGAAGCAGCTTAGTCATAACCAGGTGTTAAAGTGATGTAAACGTGTCATCAAAGTAAAGAAGTGAACAGCACGTGGTTGGATGAGCTCTGCATGATATTGAGGTCAGGATACCACAGAGGTTATTCTGCCAGACCGACTGCTCTACTTTAGTTTAGCTGCTTCCTGATGTTGTCACTAAAACACTTTTGTCGTCAAAACAGTTCACGTAACAGAGGTTGAAGAAGCACTCTAATCCTTCACAGTCTCCATTACAGACAGTTACTCAAGTATAAGTACTGAAGTATTATCTCAAATAGCCCAGACTCTCACTTCTGTCTGGTGTGAAAGAAGATACGATAAAACTGATCCGAGACACTGACAGATTGGACTATAAAAAGGTGGTCTCGACAGCTGCACTGCGCATGCTTTGTTCATTATAAGGATGTGGAAGATGTATTTTTTAAGCTTCAGGATGTGGTTTTCTAAAGAAGACTATACATGCTACAGGAAGGAGATGCTTCGTTTAGCAGCCTGCAGTTTAAAGTCTGAGTCAGAGTTTCTCAGAGAAAGAGTTGTGCTGGTGCACGGTCACATGACTTCACGTCACCACAGCTAAGCTAAAGGTGGCTAATGTTGGGCTATAAAGGAACTACAGCTCGGTCACATGACTTCACGTCACCACAGCTAAGCTAAAGGTGGCTAATGTTGGGCTATAAAGGAACTACAGCTCGGTCACATGACTTCACGTCACCACAGCTAAGCTAAAGGCGGCTAATGTTGGGCTATAAAGGAACTACAGCACGGTCACATGACTTCACGTCACCACCGCTAAGCTAAAGGTGGCTAATGTTGGGCTATAAAGGAACTACAGCTCGGTCACATGACTTCACGTCACCACAGCTAAGCTAAAGGCGGCTAATGTTGGGCTATAAAGGAACTACAGCATGGTCACATGACTTCACGTCACCACCGCTAAGCTAAAGGTGGCTAATGTTGGGCTATAAAGGAACTACAGCATGGTCACATGACTTCACGTCACCACCGCTAAGCTAAAGGAGGCTAATGTTGGGCTATAAAGGAACTACAGCACGGTCACATGACTTCACGTCACCACCGCTAAGCTAAAGGCGGCTAATGTTGGGCTATAAGGGAACTACAGCACGGTCACATGACTTCACGTCACCACCGCTAAGCTAAAGGTGGCTAATGTTGGGCTATAAAGGAACTACAGCACGGTCACATGACTTCACGTCACCACCGCTAAGCTAAAGGTGGCTAATGTTGGGCTATAAAGGAACTACAGCACGGTCACATGACTTCACGTCACCACCGCTAAGCTAAAGGTGGCTAATGTTGGGCTATAAAGGAACTACAGCACGGTCACATGACTTCACGTCACCACCGCTAAGCTAAAGGTGGCTAATGTTGGACGTGATGACGTTTAGTCGTCTCATTTAGACACTTGTTAGCACCCACAGTTCACTTCCTGACGGACAGCAAAAAAGCCGGATATTATAGAATTAAACAAATAAATAAAAAGGATAATTGTGTGTTATTGTTGAGTAAATAACAGTGTGTTATTTATAAAAGAATACCAAATTAGTTTTATGTGAGAATGTTTTGTCAAAGATTCATCTCGTGTCTCCAGGTATCTGAAGATCGTCCACCCGTTAGGAACCCACATCCTTCAGACGGTGCGAGCCGCCCGCATCGTCTCCACGCTCACCTGGCTCTTCCTCCTGGCCACGGTGATCACCTACGCCACCCTCTCTCTCCTCAGCTGGGAACCCTCGTCCGCCGCCCCTCTGAGCCGGAGCTGCGACGCCCTGCACGGCCAACTGCTCAGCACCGTCTACAAGGTCATCCACTCCTGCTCCGTGGTGGTCTTCCTGCTCGTCCTCGTCTCGCTGGTCTTCTTCTACCACAGCACCTCCCGCCGTTTGTCTGAGGCGCAGAAGAGACAGCCGGCGTCCTCCAGGTAGAGGTGGGAAGTAGTGGAGTACAAACAGCCTCAGATCCATGTATCCTCTCCAGAGGGAAGGAGTCATCACATACAGAGACTAGTTCCTGAGCAGTGTCCTTCACATGCTGATATCCAAGAGAGGGAGTCATCACATACAGAGACTAGTTCCTGAGCAGTGTCCTTCACATGCTGATATCAAGAGAGGGAGTCATCACATACAGAGACTAGTTCCTGAGCAGTGTCCTTCACATGCTGATATCAAGAGAGGGAGTCATCACATACAGAGACTAGTTCCTGAGCAGTGTCCTTCACATGCTGATATCAAGAGAGGGAGTCATCACATACAGAGACTAGTTCCTGAGCAGTGTCCTTCACATGCTGATATCCAAGAGAGGGAGTCATCACATACAGAGACTAGTTCCTTCACAGTGTCCTTCACATGCTGATATCAAGAGAGGGAGTCATCACATACAGAGACTAGTTCCTGAGCAGTGTCCTTCACATGCTGATATCCAGAGAGGGAGTCATCACATACAGAGACTAGTTCCTGAGCAGTGTCCTTCACACGCTGATATCAAGAGAGGGAGTCACACAGTCACAAGATGGAGGAACAGAAAGCAGTATCAATGTTTACTTCAGATTAGCTCCACGTCAGAAATGAGCATGCTTGATGTCTCTCTCCATAGAGGCTGAGTCATCATGTTCATCACATAGCTATCATCTGCCTCAGAGTCCTGATGCTCTTCCAGGTCATCTCACATCCTGTCATGTTCACAGCTGCAGTTGATACCTTTGTTAGCATGCTACTCTCATGTTGTTGCCGTTGGTCACCATGGAAACATTCATTAGCTAACAATGACATCTTTGTTCTATTGATATAAAGGGAGGTCAGGTACTCTTTAAAGCAGCTGCTAGTTATAGTACTTTTTACTGAAGTACACTTCAAAGCCTCTTTACTTTTACTTGAGTAAAGACGTTTTGTCAGTACTTCTACTTTCACCATTTTTAAACACTAGTATGTACTTGATTAAAGGATGTGTGTACTTTTGCCCTCTCTGCCTCCAGCTCCAAGAAGCTGGCTAAGTCTCGCAGAAACATGCTGGTTCTGGTGAGCGTGTTCTGCGTCTGCTTCGTCCCGTACCACCTCGTGCGTCTTCCCTACGCCTTCCTGAGGAAGCGCTGCTCCTGGAGCCAGACCTTCTTCTACCTGAAGGAGGTGACCGTGCTGCTGTCGGTGCTCAACGTCTGCTTGGATCCGCTCATCTACTTCATCTTCTGCAAGGCCTTCAGGGCGCGGCTGAACCTGAAGAGGGCGTTCAGCCGGACTCAGGCCCCGCCCAGAGGGGAAAACACCGGGAGGACGAGCGTCAGATTCAACAGGAAGACGTCGCTCACAACCAGCACCAGGCAGAACAGCGTGCTGTAGCTTACGCCAGGGGTTCCCAAAAGGCCCAAAGGACAAGTACACATCTCAAGGCACACCTGTTGTGCAAAGCAGCCCTTATCACTCACTTATCGATGCTCTTATCTTTTGCTATCCTGGCTCCAAGATGGTGGAATGAGCTCCCATTGACATCAGGACAGCAGAAAGCTCACACACCTTCCAGACTGAAACTCATCTCTCTCGACTCCACCTCGAGGATAGAACTACTAACAAAGCACTTATATACTAACAAAGGACTGGCTCCTCTAAAGCCAGTTGAGTAGCACTTGAAATGTTTGGCTCTATGAAACCTGATGTACTTTATGATTCTGTTTTCTTCAAGGTTGTGTCTTCCTGGTCGAATGTACTTATTGTGAGTCGCTTTGGATAAAAGCCTCAGCTAAATGTAATGTAATGTAATGTAATGTAATGTAATCACTCATATCATGTAAAATATCTGTAAATGTGCATAATTATTTACTAATGCCAAATAAAATGTGACAAAGACAACTATATTACAGATTAATTTGAAACTTTATCAAATTAGGCTTCATCAAAGCAGCTCACACTCATTTAAACCAGACGGGTCACAAAATTAACATTTCAGCAATCAGCATTGAAACATGTGCTATTGTAAATATTTGTGCCGCCTTACAAACTAGTGAGATACATGTGCCTGTCGGGGCGCAGAATGTTGTCATCCTTGGTGGCACTGAGGAGAGGGCCACTCGCAAGGCCTGTTCCACAGAGAGCCGTGACCTCCTGCTGTTCTTCATGTAAATCAGAGTAGAGAACGCCAGAGATGGGGTCGTTACTAAAAAATGTAATATATTACATGTTACTTTAAAAAAAAGTAATATATTACACTACTTCGTTACTATCTACATAAAGTAACTCGTTACTTTACTCGTTACTTTACTCGCCGAGCACGTACGAACTGCGCATGCGTGAGTGGCAATAACTCTCCTTGCCAGCAGGCGGCGGTAGTGTGTATTCGTCATTCAAAACAGGCAACAACCGGAAGACAGAGAAGAAGAACAGACGTGATATAAACAAACAACAAATAGCGTGTGCGGTAGCTTCACCTTAGCATGTGTTCTTTGCAGGTGTGTGTTGAGGTTTGACGACGTGGTGTTTCCAGCAGTGGATAACAGCTTCTGGCCTGGACACAGTTTGCACCTCACCGTCACATTCCTGTCTATTCTTCGGACGAACTCAAAATAACGGGCAGACCTCCACCCCTCGAGAGCTATCGCTGACTCAGCCATGTTTATGCAGCACTGCACGTGGAGATGTGGACGCGCAAGTCGCGCAGATTACATACATATAAACCTACAAAGTACTGATATAGTAATTTAAAAAATAATTATTGTTGTGTAGTTGTATATTGCAATAATAATGTATGGTTGTCACCAGAGATGGGGTCGTTACTAAAAAAAAGTAATATATTACACTACTTCGTTACTCTCTACATAAAGTAACTCGTTACTTTACTCGTTACTTTACTCGCAGGGCCGGCCCGCCCCTCCCTGCAGGCAGATCACGCAGACTGCTAAAGTTTCAAATGTTCTCTTTAGTTCAGTTTCCATTGTCGCATAAGACTGATCCAGATCCTGAATGTTGTGGCTGTCCTCTGTCTCCTGCTATCTGACCGTGGCTGTCCTCTGTCTCCTGCTATCTGACCGTGGCTGTCCTCTGTCTCCTGCTATCTGACCGTGGCTGTCCTCTGTCTCCTGCTATCTGACCGTGGCTGTCCTCTGTCTCCTGCTATCTGACCATGGCTGTCCTCTGTCTCCTGCTATCTGACCGTGGCTGTCCTCTGTCTCCTGCTATCTGACCGTGGCTGTCCTCTGTCTCCTGCTATCTGACCGTGGCTGTCCTCTGTCTCCTGCTATCTGTATATGTTGCGCAGTCTATCTCTGCTCACTCTGTTGCGTCGGCGTGTTCTCCTGCGTGTTGGCCATAGGTTGCACTGGAACCAGACACCGCAAAGACTTCAGCCGAGCACGTACGAACTGCGCATGCGTAAGTGGCAATAACTCTCCTTACCAGCAGGCGGCGGTAGTGTGTATTCGTCATTCAAGACAGGCAACAACCGGAAAACAGAGAAGAAGAACAGACTACGTGTGTGATATAAATAAACAACAGCTATGTGCGTTAGCTTCACCTTAGCATGTGTTCTTTGCAGGTGTTTGTTGAGGTTTGATTATGACTGATTTTAGAAAGTAACGAAGTAACGCGTGTCGGGGCAATGTTAGTAACTGTAGTGTGATTACTGAATTATAAAACGCGTTACACTACTCCGTTACCGAAAAAGTAATATTATTACAGTTACTGTCAGGATTTTGTGACAACTCTGGTTGTCACAAAATCCCACGGCACACCGTTTGGGAACCACTGGCTTACACCCACTAATGGCGCGTTTCCACTGCAGGCCTCGCTCAGTTTGGTTAGGCCTTATTAGGCCTTATTAGGCCCGGCTCACTTTATGCTGCGCTTCCATTACAGTTTAGGAACTGGAGCAGTTACTATAGTAACGCAGTGTAGGCGGAGCCGTGACGTCATCTTCAATGAGAGCCCCAGAAAAACAACATCAGCCGTTAGCTGTTAGCCCTCAGAGCTCACAGCTCCTTGTATCTGTTCAGAAACTAGACAGAAGTTAAACAAGTACAAACCACAGACTGCCTGTGTCATGGAGAATACAGGCACTGGTTTATTTATGTCTGTAGGCCGTTGCTGTGAGTGTGGACGGTCGGAGCATATACAACGTTAGCTTAGCCAAGCTACATTCAGAAAACACGCATTCTAAAAGGTGTTTCTCTGCCGTCTGTCTGCAGACTTGTCAAAGCATTAATTCATGGTTGTTACTAACCGGTATCAGTGTGTTGTTACTTCGGCATCATTTTGAAACGTGTATTACAATTAAATCACGGTCAGATATGTTCATCTTGTTGTAGTTGTAGCCGCTTGCCAGTGATTCTCTCTCTAGTTTAGCATGCTCAGCCCGACTCAGCCCGGTTGTTCCTGGCCCTAGAACCACGATTTTATGGGGCCAGAAAAACTGTGAATTAGGACCCGCTAGCCGGTACTAGGCCGAGTGGAAACGCAACCAAAAACGGGCCCCGCACGGCTCGGCACGCTTAAAGCGAGCTACCCGCTGCAGTGGAAACACTCAGTGGTGGTTCTAGATCGATTTCACTGGTGGGGTCATTTTATTTATTGAGATGTGCCTCAATGGACTCAATGCGGGACAAAAGACACAAAGGCAGTGTTATTGTCACAGACTTGAAACACAAGGTAGGACTCAAATGCACGACTCCAGGAGACTTTGTGTTAAAGTATAAGACAAATACTTGATCAACGCTCTTGAAAAGAACATAAATTGTTTCAGTAGTTAAAATGTTATTTACACAGACTAACAGATTTCACTTGGGGGGGGGGGGGGGGGGCAGTTATTTAATGAGAGGGGCACAATCAATGCGGGACAAAAGAGACAAAGACAATGTTCAAAAGTATTAGTTTTTGTATAAAGTCAAAGCGCACAGAAACACAACATACCACTAGAAAATGCTCTGTCCTCAGACCCTCTGTCCTCAGACCCTCTGTCCTCAGACCCTCTGTCCTTAGACCCTCTGTCCTCAGACCCTCTGTCCTCAGACCCTCTGTCCTTAGACCCTCTGTCCTCAGACCCTCTGTCCTCAGACCCTCTGTCCTCAGACCCTCTGTCCTCAGACCCTCTGTCCTTAGACCCTCTGTCCTCAGACCCTCTGTCCTCAGAGCCTCTGTCCTCAGACCCTCAGGGAGAGCACCAGAGGAGGGATCCCTCTCCCAGGACGGACAGACTGCAGTAGATGCCGTGTGTCTTCTTCGCTCTCTGTTTCACAAACATACGCTCGGCTGAGGGAAAGGGCTCAGCGGCTCTTTTGTAAAAGACAGAGCGGCTGTTCAAAGCCTTCTGGGGACGATGCAGGTCTAACATAAACCAGACCCATGGTTTGAGACCTGCTCGTCATCTCAGAGTCGCATTGACAAGAGATCTCTAAGACGTGGTTTACGGGACGTGTTTACGACAGAGGCTAGTCCCTCCGGCTTTTCACGTGAAAACCGTCTTCTTGTGTATCTTCTCAGAGATCTGAACGGTGCCGAGGCGCCTGCGCGGCAGTCTGCCCACCTGAAGTCGCCTCTACATATGTGAAGAAGAAGTCGTGTGTGTTGTTTGACCTTTTATATTTCAAAAAAAGATATCATGTTACAAAGTTTTAGTTTGAGCAAGATGATGAGTTATTAACCGGGCGAGAAAGGACGTGTATTTATGTTAGTGTTGTATAGAAACCTGGCTTTTCACTTCACCATCTGTTGGAGCTATATATCTCTTTATATTATTTAATAGTTTAACATGTATTTTCTTGCTGTTTATAGTGTTTATTATTATCATTTATTTATATGTATTCTTAGTTAGCGTCATAAGTTAAAGTAGTTTCTATGCTTTTATTTTGAAGGCATGTTTTGGGCGCTGGGTGATTGAGCACCTGGTGTAATGGTATATATTGGAGACAGGTGGAGGTGGGAGCAGAGCACGAGGAGGCAAACGGTTTGTTACCAGGGTGTTTCAAGCCACACAAGGGAAAGCCATAGCAACGGCTTAAGGAACGAGATATAGGAAACCTGTTGTATTTTGTTATAGGAATAAAATGCACAACGGAGAATCTTGTCTGGACCTGGATCATCGCCCTGCGTAAGATCCGCTAGCTAGTGCCTCAGCGGCTGCTAAGTTATCTGTTTTAGTTCTATATGATGTTGGCCGCTACACCATCTGTCGTGGTTATTTGTTGCATTTATTAAAAAACATGTTGGCATTTGTGGTTTTATTGGCCTTTTACTTGTTTGTTAATCTCTTGATGTCGTGCCGTGTCTCACACGCGGGTGCTGTGTTTCCCCTCACTCCCCACGCGGGAACTCAAGTTTAATACATCTCTGTACCTTGAAAGTTTCTCCTCCGCGTCAATAATCATTCTGAAACTGACTTTATCGCTTTAATCCTGCACCATTTGGAAAACACGTTATATTAAGGTTTACGTGTGAGCCTTCATCTAGTCGAGTGTCAGCCTAAGGTGAGGAAGGCGATGGAGGCGTACAGGCTGGTGTCAGTGCCACAGTAGCTCTTGAACTACTTGTGAATAGATTTTAAAATATAATCTGTTTTGTTATAACTGGATGCAGATGTGTTGAATCAGTGATACCTGCAGGTAGCAGTCCATAAAGCATAAAGCTATTTATCCATCATTATAAAGCACTCTTTAGGGCTCCCCAATGACCTCATACATACTGCCTTTTGATAATAAATAAGAAGTTATTCTGCATTAATTAGGAGCCTTGCCATGTCTGACACGTGTAAGGTGGCACGAGAACAGGGTGTCATTCTCCTTTCAGTCATAGTTTATTAACAACATGCTGAATAAACAGAGTCCTCTTTCCCCCTCATTCCAACAACTTACAAGAACACATGATAAACATGCTTTCAGTAACCAAACAACGTCACACAAATACGTGTGTGTGTGTGTGTGTGTGGGTGATGCAGGGGGCGGGGCTTGTGTGTGTGTAGAGTAAGAAACAGGAAAACAACCACACATCATCTACAGCTTCCTCGAGATCTGCACCAAAGCCTTGAATCAAACGCACCCTGAAGACCTGACTCAGTGGGTCAACACGTGGTCTGAGGACCTGTGAGGGGACGCCTGAAGGTAAATGCTCATTCAGGCTTTATTTCAGTGTAAGCTTGTTAAATATCAGACAGGATGCCGGTTCCTCTGTCACACTCACGACTAACATAAGAAGAAGTGTTACTCACTGAATTCATCCTAACCGTCTTCAAACTTTACTTTTTAAAATCTGCTTTCTCGACATTGATGTTTTAACTTCAGGTCACTCTGGCACACATCATCATATCTCAAGATGATTGGAGGTTTCTTGGGAATTACCTTTCCCTTCGAATGTAAACATCTCAAACTGAAACCTTATGAGATTCTTTACAAATATTAAAAGCAAACAAATATTCCGTCCCGCAGATTAAACCTGGCGACTTTAGTGCTGATTGAAGCTGCTTTACATTTTAAACAAAAAAATAAATCATTAGATGAATCCTTAATGTTCAACTTTAGCCAATACAATCCAGAGTTTACAAAAAGCATGTCTAATACATGATACACACTAATAATAATAATAATAACACTTTTCTGATGATAAATGCCGGACTTTTACTCGTACAGATATGGAAGTATTATTATGTTTACTGCGGTAAAGTCTGTACTGTTGACATTTAGAAACTGTGCACTAAATCTATCTGCCTGTCCGGTGCCTGTCCCGCTGGAGCCTCATGCTATCCTGTTGCTAAGTGGTTTGTTTTAATTAGCATAGCCGATATTCGCAGGGTGTTTAAGGGGACTCTGAAACATCTCCAGGAACTACACAGTAAAAATAGCTCTTGAATTGCATTCACTGCAACTTGTATTAATGTTCAATGTCCTAAAAAGGCTTGATGATACAATGAAGTTGATACACTTATATACATATTGCAAATATATATTTCACAGTAAATCTACCGGTCTCTAAGAAAGCAGATGTGGCGCTATTATGGTGATTTATGTTCTGGTTGAATGAGTTAACGTTTCCTGATTCACTACTTCCTGTCGCAGCAGAAGTTTCTTATGTGACCACAGATTTGCATTTGTGTCTGTCTCCTCCCGCCTGCTGTCTGCATGTCAGCTCCCACGCTAAACTAATCCAACGCACCTCAGTTACTGTTTTGTTCACAGCTAATGTAGAAGTGACTGAAACCTGCATTCTCTCCAGCATCCAGCAGGGGGCGACTGGTTATTAAGATAAATCAACATGTGTAGAAGTCAATGAGAACATTCGCAGATTTCTAACTTGATTTATTGCCTCAGTAAACATTTTAAAATTAGTTTAATGAACATCAGGTTGTATTGCAGAAGACTTTAAACTGCAGATCAAAACCATGAACTCGGCAGGTAATTGTTTACTAAAGTAATACATCAAGTGAGAAGTATGGTCATTTCTTTATAGACTTCTACACAATCAGAGGCCCCCTGCTGGATAGTAGAGGGAATGCAGGTTCAATGCACTACTGTCAGATTCTGCATCAGAAAAAAACAAATGTTAATGTAGAAACCAATTTAGATTAAGAAACCCAATTAGGTCAAAGTTGTTCAAGCTCTTTAAAGTGATTTAAAGTATGCTTCCTTCACACAGGCCTCTCCTTGTTTTCCACCTGAAACCCCAACGTCTTGCTCAGCTTTAGCTCAAACATAAACCCTGAGCTCTGGGTGTGTCTGGGCTGCAGACGATGGTGCCTCCTTCCTCCAACTCCAGTGATGGAGGAGAACAATGCATCGTGAACGACCAGATGGGACCCTTCACCGTCCTCTACACCCTCGTCTTCATCATCAGCGTGCCTGGAAACCTGCTGTCAGTGTGGATCTTCATCCGCAGCCGCAGAGTCAAGGTACACTTAGGAATAGCCATGGGAAGGAGTGAGAACAGAGGCCTGACATGAGATCAGATGAACTTACAGGACGAGTCCTAAAACCAGCAAGTGAGTTAGCATTTCACCACTTCCTGTTCCCTCGTTTCATTTCATTTCAAACCAGATCATTGATCTCTTTTCCAAGGGAGACCTGCTCAAGTAGTTCCACATGAAACATAACAACATAAACAGAACAACAAAAGGACATCATCCAGCATCATTTACATAATTATCCACATAAACAGGTACCAACAGCTTCTGATTGAGTAGCATCGAACCGAGCTTTAAAACATTTAGTTGCACCAGATTGTTCAGTTTCCATTTAATGTGCAGACTGTTCCAAGACAGAGGAGCTGCGCATCTGAAAGCTGTCTTCCCTAAGACAGTCCTAGCAGTTGGCACATTTAATAAAACCGCAGCATTCGATCTCAGGCAGTAGCCACTTCTTATTCGCCATGAGATCAGGGAGCAGATATAAGATGGACATTTCCCTAACATGGCTTTGTATATAAAGATGTCCCAGTGACTGAGCCTCCGTACAGTTAGTGAAGGCAAACCAGCCCTTGCATACAGGGTACAGTGATGGGTTAATGCTTTACAGTTAGTCACACATCTCAGAGCACTGTGATACGCAGCATCTAACTTGACCAGGCAATGTGCAGGTGCACTCATATAGACCAGATCCCCAGAGTCCAGCACAGGTCAAAAGGTCACAGAGCCTTTTCCTGGCCTCAAGTGAGAAGCAGGACTTGTTCCTGTAGAAGAACCCTAGCCTCACCCTCAGCTTTCTAAGCAGGTTATTGACATGAAGTTTAAAAGAGAGACAATCATCAAGCCAGATACCCAGGTATTTGTAACAGGCAACAACTTCAAGTTTTGTTCCTTGCGTAGTTACAATATCTAAAGCAGTCTCCAGTCTTTGGTTCCCGACCCGACCCACGGGTGACCCGTGAAATGTATCTTCAAAACTAATTTCTGTTTACTTTAAAATGACACAGTATTATTAAGAAATATCACAAGTATTTTAAAATCAGTTCCAAACTGATTTTTTTTCTTTTTTCTTTTTTTTTCAACTCAAAATTGTCTGGGAGCCATATGCCGTCACCGGAAGAGCCATATATGGCTCGCGAGCCATAGGTTCCTGACCGCTGCACTACATATACAGGCCTCTCAATCGCACACAGAATCCTCCGGTCTAAAGCAGTGTCTGGTGTCTTTTTAGCTTTAGAAAGAGCGTTACCTTGGTTTTATCCACATTTAGAAGAAGCTTTAGTTCAGAGAGCTGAGTCTGAATAGTGTTAGAAACAGCCTGTGATTTAACACCAGCCTCCTTAATGGAGGGACCTGCACAATACATCACAGTATCATCCGCATAAAAATGTGAAGTAGCTTCATCCACATTTTCACCTAAGCTGTTGATGTAGATGGAGAATAAAAGTGGACCTGAAACAGAGCCTTGAGGAACACCATTAGTGATGTTCAACCACTCAGAAGACAGCCCATCAAACTGAACACATGGGACCTTTCAGAGAGGTAGTTTACAAACCACCCACTGCAAGGCTGGACATGCCGATACTGAGCAGCCTCTGCTTTAAGATGCGATGATCGACGGTGTCAAACGCTTTGGAAAAGTCAATAAACAGAGCTGCACAACTCTGCTTATTATCTAAGATACTCTCCACATCATTCACACGTTCATCGTGGCAGTGATGGTGCTGCGCTGCTTTCTGAAGCCTGACTGATGCTCAGACAGGATGTCATGGTTACATAGAAACACCTTTACCTGTTCACTCACTAGGCGTTCGAGCACCTGAGCCAGAACTGACCACTCAGAGACGGCCTATAGTTATTCAATAAGTTGCCTCGCCTCCTTTCAGCGAAGGCAGGACATACGCTGACTTCCATACTTTAGGAATTGTGTTAGAGCTGAGGGAGAGGTTAAAAAGAGAAGTGAGAAGCTCCATTGGCTCTCGTCTCAGAGCCAATGGGATCTCTCCGTAGGGTTTAGGAAACTAGCTGAACTAAGGTCTGAGGTTGAGACGCATTGAAGAGACGGATCACGTTTTGTTCTACGACATTAAACCATCAGCAGTGATCGATGGTTGTTACCAAGCGGCTGAACAGGACTACAGAAGTCGTGGAGGCCGTGTTACGTCATTACGCCGAACACGTGAACACTCCTCTGAGTTAGTTTCTGTTCAGCTTGAAAGCCAGTCCCTGCCTCCTGCAGAGTGTTCCAACAGACGCTTCAACTCGTTCCATCTAGAATCTGTGTTTGAATCTGGATCTGAAGTCGGTGTGACGTTGAAGTCGTGCTGCTGGACCTCGCTGTAGCTCCTTTATAGCATCACGTTAGCATGTAGCTTCTGGACGTTAGATTTATGATTAGAACTTTATGAAAGCAGACGTGTGGAGATTATCCGGCTGAACGAAACGTGCGTTCATCAAACAGGTTTGTTTTCCACAGACGTTATCTCCAGCTATTTTCCAAAACCCTCTGGAGAAATCCCGTTGCTTTGTGTCGAGGGAACGGCAGCTTCCTTCCTGGTACGTCATCCCCGCTCGCCTGCTATGCCATGCAACTTCCAGTTTTATTTCTCGTTTCAGATCACTTCACTTCCTCTTGTCTTACCTTGTGTAAATATACAGTCTACGTCTCCCTTTGTTCCACTTCATCTTGTCTCGTGATGCTAAGTCTGCGGTCGGTCCATTTAGCATTTTCTGATCCTCGAGTTCTCAGCTTTTTATCCTCAAAGTCAGCGCTTTTGTGTTTTTTGCATTTCTATCCTCCCTCCATATAGTGGCACCTGGTGTTGTTCATTTGAGTCCTGAGTCTTTTTTCAATCGTAACACCGAGCGCACGCCGGCGGAAGCTGCCACCTCCAGAAAAACCGAAGTGTTTGTATTGCCTTCTTTTCGGCTCCTGGCAGAAAATAATTTGTACTTTTCAGAAAAGCACTGGTTTATAATTGTTTGAAAAATCTCACTAGTCACCGGTTTGAGCTTCAATATCGATATCTCTGCTTATAATCCCTGAGTTGCCCTTTGTGTGGTTGTGTATTTAAAGGTGTGTGTGTGTGTGTGTGTGTGTGTGTGTGTGTGTGTGTGTGTGTGTGTGTGTGTGTGTGTGTGTGTGTGTGTGTGTGTGTGTGCAGCGGCGCAGCCTCAGTGTGTATCTTCTGAACCTGCTGCTCTCCGACCTCCTGCTGCTCCTCGCCCTCCCCTTTAAGATCCTGAAGGACGGGGGGGCAGCTCCGTGGAGCCTGAAGGTGTTTCACTGCCAGGCCAGCGCCGTCACGCTCTACATCAGCCTGTACGCCTCCATCGCCTTCCTCGCCTTCATCATCACCGACTGCTACCTGCAGGTAACATAAGACGTCTCTTGATGATGTTTCTCTGTCTCCCTGTTCGTGTACAAGAGTCAAATGTAATCTCATGGTCCTTTCTTAGTTTATGTACAGTACTAGAGAAGCAACACGTCTACATCCAGTTATAACAATACAGCCTCAATGTTTAAGTCTTTAAACGTTTTAAACAGATACTATGGTACCAAAACCTGGGTAAAAGAGTGCTTTTAGCAGAAGAGCAGACCGGGCGGTGGTGGCGAAGTCCATAGGGACTTGGCTTGGCAACTGGAAGGTCACCAGTTCAAGTCCCGGCAAGACCAAGTGCTACCGAGGTGTCCCTGAGCAAGGCACCGTTCCCCACACTGCTCCCCGGGCGTGCTCCTAACACTAGGATGGGTCAAATGCAGAGAAACAATTTCCCCACGGGGATTAATGAAAGTCTATTATCTTAATCTAACACCTGGTTGAGAGAGGGGCTGATAACAATTCATGTTTAAGTAACTTTCCACAACAAATGTACAAGTACACCAGCCTGTACGCCTCCATCGCCTTCCTCGCCTTCCTCATCCCCGACTGCTACCTGCAGGTAACACTGAGGCGCACATCTGCATCAGTCACAACAATGCAGCTGTACTTCAGTCGAGGTACAACTAACAAGTGCAAGAGCTCCTGTGCTACTTAAAGCAGGCTAAGAGAGAGGCACCTATGAATGTGGGTCCTTCACAGCTCTAGTTACCCAATCACAGGAGAACCCTCGATGGTTATCTAATGACAATTCATGCTTACCTCACTTTCCACAACAAAACACAGTATTGACTAAATGCTCCAATTACACTCCAATAGAAATGCGTCCAATCTCCTCAATGCGATACGCAGCGCAGCCGTGCAGCTCGGTGGATGCAGCTGCTGGCCGGCGGCGCTGTATAAGCATGTTCCATTTCAGGCAATATCCTCTCCTACTCTCTCAAACGGATGCCTCGGCTCAACAAAGACAATCAACGCAACAGGTTGCATCGATGGTTATTGAGTTAAGACAACTTCTAATGAAATTGTCTTAAAGCAACAAAGTTATTTGAGTTAGGGGAGAAGGCTTTTCCTCTACAGTCAGAGGTGTTTTAATTACCACTTGCTTCATAATTGGAGCATAAACACAAGTTTTGCAGTTGATTACTCAAAAGATTAAGTTGTTCCGACTTGTTTTACCGCATGATTTAAAAGGAATTGTAAGTTGTATGAACTTAATTACCCTCATCGTGAACACACGTCTTTAAGTTGACAACCATTTATAAATTAAGTTGCTCCAGATATATTGTTTTCAATCGTTTGTTTTCTTAGCTTTTTCATGTTTTTGCTTTAAAGAAAGAAATGAATTGATTCCACAACAAAAATATTAGGAAATTCACTTTTTATGTTGAACTGCAGTCGTTTATTTCAACACACGATGTTTCAATCAGGAGAGAATTCATTTAGTTTGAACCTTTATGGACTCATGCCATACAGTATGATAAGGTGAACACCTGAAGTCACAGCTGACTGCAGGAGAGAGGAGAACCATGTTATAGTTTGGCTGCAGCTCGCTGATTGGCTGCAGCTCGCTGATTGGCTGCTGGAGAATGAGGTGACATGTGATAGGTTAAAGAGACCGCCTGTGATGAGCTGATTATAAGCAGCTGCAGAGTGAATGTATCACACCCAGTCTTCCTGAAGGGACTTGGGCTGAGCTTCAATTCAATCTTGAAAAAAAGATAAATAACACAAATTTAAATTGCCCCACAAATAATAAATAAACACATGAGCCGTATTACCACGGGACATGGGGACTCAGCTAACACATGCTGCCATCACATGAAGTTAGAGGCCTTTGCAGATTTAAAACCAGCGCCAAATATGTAACATCTGTAAAGTTTTTGTAGAACTACAGAAACAAACTCTCAATGGCCGCCAGTCTGCAGATCACACATCCCTTTGACAAAAGATGTAACGAAGATGTTTCCACTGCCGACAGTCGTTCAAACCGGTCACTGATGAAGGCCATATTCATGGGCTCAGAACAGTCTCATAATACACACATGCACACAGAAGGATCCACACTTGTATTTTTCAATGCACACACAAATGTGTTCCGTTTCATGTTCATGTAAATAAAATCCAAATACAGAAACAAGTTTTACATGTGTATTTTTAAATCCCCTGAACCTACAACACAACCCGCTTCCTGTGCACGGATCGCTGTGCATTCGTGTGTGGGTTTTTTGAGACTCCCCTGACGGTCAGCCGATTCGTACTTGTAATATTTTCTATCTATAGCCAATCAGATGTCTCCTCCAGTCTAAGCCAATCACATGAGCCCGCCCCCACGAGGGTATGATTTCTTGCGTTCGTGACGTAGCGCTTCATGTACGCATTCTGCTGCCTTTAGTTCCACAACAAAGAGCCGAATGCATTTCAATTAACTTACTAATAATAATAATAATACATGTTATTTATAAAGGCACCTTTCAAGGCTCTCAAGGTCGACAGGCGCTCACAATGGGTAGAAGGCAAATTATTCATTAACCGCACGATAGAGACCGCATGGGGAATTCTGGGTGAGAAAATGTACCCAAGATACGCCGTATGGCTTCGAATCTTTTGTTTAAGAGTTTAGAGCTTTGTTTAGTATTCTGTCAGTTTTTCTATAAATAAACTGCGATATCTGATCATTAATGTGGATGCGCGTTGATTTTTCTGACCGCTCATAACAATGCTATCTGATGGTCCCCCCCCCCCCTCAGGACTCCACCTCGCTGTGCTCCATGTGGCTGCAGGAGGTGGGCTTCTCCTGGCTGCTGTCTGTGGTGGTCTGGATGCTGCTGCTCCTCATCATGGTGCCAAACATGGCTCTGCCCATTCAGCACGTTCAGGTAACACTGCTGCAAAAACTGCATTAGCTGCTCCTGCTACTGCTGCAAAAAAAAAACGAATGTTGGGATATAAAGGAACTACAGCACGGTCACATGACTTCACGTCACCACCGCTAAGCTAAAGGAGGCTAATGTTGGGCTATAAAGGAACTACAGCACGGTCACATGACTTCACGTCACCACCGCTAAGCTAAAGGTGGCTAATGTTGGGCTATAAAGGAACCCGCACGGTCACATGACTTCACGCCACCACCGCTAAGCTAAAAGTGGCTAATGTTGGGCTATAAAGGAACTACAGCACGGTCACATGACTTCACGTCACCACCGCTAAGCTAAAGGTGGCTAATGTTGGGCTATAAAGGAACTACAGCACGGTCACATGACTTCACGTCACCACCGCTAAGCTAAAGGAGGCTAATGTTGGGCTATAAAGGAACTACAGCACGGTCACATGACTTCACGTCACCACCGCTAAGCTAAAGGTGGCTAATGTTGGGCTATAAAGGAACTACAGCACGGTCACATGACTTCACGTCACCACCGCTAAGCTAAAGGAGGCTAATGTTGGGCTATAAAGGAACTACAGCACGGTCACATGACTTCACGTCACCACCGCTAAGCTAAAGGTGGCTAATGTTGGGCTATAAAGGAACTACAGCACGGTCACATGACTTCACGTCACCACCGCTAAGCTAAAGGCGGCTAATGTTGGGCTATAAAGGAACTACAGCACGGTCACATGACTTCACGTCACCACCGCTAAGCTAAAGGCGGCTAATGTTGGGCGTGATGATGTTTAGTCGTCTCATTTAGACACTTGTGAGCAACCGCAGTTTTTAAATTCACCAGTAGGGTATTTACTTACTTATTTAATGATGTAGAACACATCGTTAACATTTCTTCAGCTTGTGTTAACTTCAGATCTTATTTCAGGATAACGTCCACACCATGGAGACAGGAAATGCTAAAAATGCTAACTCATATCAGGGTTTCAGGACTCATTCCTGCACCCTTGTAACTATGACTAATGCTTCTCTGTGTGTTTAGGAGCAGCGTTTCCTCAGCTGTGCGTCTCTGAAGAAGGGCGTCAGCCTCCACTGGCACGCGTTGACCGTGGTCCTCTGCACGGCGCTGTTCCTGAACGCCTCGTTCTCCGTGCTGCTCTCCAGCTTCCTGGCTCTCCGGAGGCTCCTTGGCAACCGCAGAGACCCCCTGCTGAGGGCAGATGCCCGGCGGGCGGCGGTCAGCGTGACGGCCGTGGCGTTGGCGTACATCGTGGGCTTCGTTCCGTACCACGTGGTGCGAGCTCCGTACACTCTGACGCAGACTAAAGTCATCACTGAGTGCAGCCTCAGGAGGAAGCTGTTCCTGGGGAAGGAGGCCACGCTGCTGCTGAGCATCCTGCATCTCTGCTTCGACCCGCTCATCTTCTATTACCTCCATGAGCCTTTCAGACAGACGCTATGCAACATGATGCCCTGCTGGGGGAAGAAGAGGAGCGAGGAAGAGGAAGAGGGAAAGGCTGCAGAAGAAGAGGCTGCAGAGGGAAAGGCTGCAGTCGAGCAAGATCTTCAATCTACTTTGATTTGACCTAAAACATGATCTTTGTAGACGATATATTTGATCATATTTTTATATATCCAGAGCCTGTCTCTGATTGGCTGAAACACCAAACAGATCATTGCAACATCCCATAATCCCCTCTGTTTCAGCCCTGTTTCCAAAGTGCTGATTCTCTGTCTGTAGCTTTAAATGCTAATGAGCTGCTGCTGGCCACGCCCCTCTGAGAGATGATTGGTTTAAAGAAACACAATGGTGTTCTATGAGGAGATTCAGGTGACAAGGTGGGGGGGGGGGGGTACGTTGGTTGGTGATTGGCTAATAGTTACACAACCCCAAAACACATTGTGTTAGTGCTGTTTTTTACATCATGTTTATTGTTCTGCCCTCTGGTGTTCACAGTGTGTAATTACACTGATGTATTACAACTTTTACTTAAAATGTACTTCATGCAC
The DNA here is from genome assembly GCA_023974075.1 of Chaenocephalus aceratus. Lineage (NCBI taxonomy): Eukaryota > Metazoa > Chordata > Actinopteri > Perciformes > Channichthyidae > Chaenocephalus > Chaenocephalus aceratus. Next base: position 19,694 of record JAMFTG010002931.1, read on the forward strand.
CACATATTTACTGTACTGCATTTGTACTACTCATACTTTACACTTCATAAATCAACTGCTTTTATTTAAATGAAGCTGATAATTAGTGTGTCCTTTATTGCTGGTACTACATGTAGATCATCGACTGATACTCACATTTAGAAAGCTCATATTTGAAAGTTGCTATGCTACTATGTCCGTTTTAAAACCTTCCTGTGGTCACAATGTTTTATTTTTAGAGAGTTTTATTTTTAAAGTTAGTGCTGTTTTGAACACAACAAATTGAGGCTTAAAAATATGAGAAGACTGATCAATACCTCCATAATCTTCAGTGTGGCTATGAGTCTTGTCCTAGTTTCTACAGTATAAAGAATATATATATATATAGAGTCGGCCCACACAAACTGCAGAACACCGGGGCTTTGGGAACACTCAAAATTACTTAAAATGATTTAATTCCCATTTAACCTGTTAAGGGGCTTTTCCCCCCCCCCCATTTTTTTCTCACGATTCTGTGTCTCAGGGCTTCTTAAAATGTAATAAACTATTCATGTGTCCTACTCATTTAACGGGAAGAAACTCAGCTAACTGATGATATGAACCATGTTTACCGAAACAAACACAAGCCTCACAAGCAGCGTCTAGAGCCCTGAGCGAAAAAATGCTATAAATCAATCGATATACTTATCGGATATGCACAAACAAGATTATAGAAATATAAGTGTCATCACTGAGCGATCAGAACTCGCGACAGGCGAAGCAAATACAGACATCACACGATGTAGCTTTAGGTAGCAAAACACGGAGATACCTTTTGCTGTTGTTCTGATCAAAAACGAGAACAACTCGGCTGAAGGTTAATCATTGATTATTGATAATCCATAATTCCATTTTTATGTCAAAAAAGGAGTTTTCCTATTAGCTGCTAATGATAGCTTCCAGAGTGTATGACAGCTTCCTGTTTTGCCTCCTTGGATAAGAGTCCAAACAACTCACAGATTGCACCGGGCGCTGACGTAGGCGCCCTGTGACCATCAGATGTGACTACGCTGATTGGCTGAAATTATGTTTCAGCGGCATAGTGTAGCAACAGCTGGCTTCTGCTGCACTTGCGGCTCTCTCGTCTGGGCGCTGTACATAGCGCCCAGACGAGAGAGGGTAATGATACACAGGCGAGGCCAGGCAGGAAACATGTGACTTATCAGTAACTTTAGACATCGTAACACAATTTTAAACGAGATTTTATTGTAGATTATACATTTTACTGATACCAATTACATGATATTTACCTTGTTTATTAAAAATAAAAATATATTTTTTAGATATATATATTTTTTTATGTGGGAAGAGGGGGGGCGGCGCCCCTAGCGCCCTATAGAGAGGCGAAGTCCCTCCCCTTCCGGTGGGACTCATGGGACCTTATTTCCGAAAAAGTTTGTATTGAAGTCAATGGAGAGAGAAAGATTATCTTTCGATCCCGTTTGAATTGTGCCACGAATTACAAATATGATGTTTGTCAATCTTAAAGGGGACCTATCATGCAAAACGCACTTTAGTACGTCTTTTATACATGAACATGTGTCCCCGGTGTTCCAGGGAACTCACCAAGTGTCAGAAAACACAACCCTCTCTATTTTCCTCCATACCCAAATCTCTAAAAAAGGGTCTGCAACGGATCTGATAAAAACTGATCCAGATTTGATCACTGTCCTGACGTCAGGACGGTGGCGCTCCGCCTATATGGGCAACTCTGCACCTATCAGGGGAATGAGAGGTTGGGCCACGGCCATTGCCGCTCGAAAGCGCTGGAGACGCTGTAGTACATATGCCAGGCCTGTAAGTGGCGCTGTAGTCTGCCACAAAAGCAGCGAAGAAGACTTCCCGCGCATGGTTGCCATGGTTGCCCTTCTGTTTATTCTCCGCTGTGGCTCTTTTTCTCCCTCCCCGAGGCGAGCGGTTGCTCCCGCTGCTGTAATTCAATGCAATCCCTCCCTCGCTGTAATTCTCTCCGGTTAGTCCACCAGCAGCTGAAAAACACCCACCTCTCCGCCTCTTCCAAGGGACGAGGGGACCGTGCGCAGAGTTTCAGTTCAAGATGTCCGTTAAAGTTTAAATCTTCCGGACAAAATTAGAAAAGTGCCGGTCAAAGGTCTTCTTTGTTATTCATGGAGCTTTAAAACAAATGAATAACGACTCTATATAAAACACGGAGGACGGAGATCTATTTTTCTCCCCCTCTTCTCCCCGCTGCAGCCCAGCAGCTGATCTCAGAGCACGCTCCCCTCTCCTGAAGGGGGGCGTGGTCAGCTACAAGGGGCGTGGTCAGCTGCAGGGGGGCGTGGTCAGCTACAAGGGGCGTGGTCAGCTGCAGCTCACAGAATCAGCCCCCTGCAAAAACAGGGCTGGAAAGAGCAAATAGAGCGAAATGAGGCATGGCTCAAATGCAGGATCTGTTTGGTATTTTGAAAACAGAAATGTATAAATATACCTTATATAGGTATGTCCCTACAATATATAATTTAACTATAGCATGATATGTGTCCTTTAAATAATAATTTCCATGTCAAAAAAGTCACAGTTTGTCGTAAAACTGTTGAAATATAAGACTATGAAAAATACGCAACTAGAAAGACTACAAATCCCAGAGTCCCGGTCCCGCATGCTGGCTCTCAGGAACCGACTAACTCCCCTTGTGTGTGCACAGCTCTCAACGCGCCCAGACTTGCAGTGATTTTCACCTTGTTTAATACTTTCCGCCTCGTTCTGAATGAAAGAAGTGAAATGTTTCAACGTGACGGCCGTCTGGGTGTGTGGTGCGAGGCGGGAGATGTAGTTCATTGAGCGGTTTCACACAAAACAAAAGTGTTACTTCACATTTCTATTTTTTTTATTTGTAAAATTATCTTTTAAATGGACAAACATCATATGTGTAATTCGTGGCACAATTAAAACGGGATCGAAAGATAATCTTTCTCTCTCCATTGACTTCAATCCATAACTTTTCCGAAATAAGGTCCCATGGAGGAAGGGGAGGAGCTTCGCCTCTCTGGGCCCGATAACACTTCTGTTCTCTTCAAACGTTGATATGACATGACAGACAGTTTAATTATGAAGTTGTTCAAAGAAAGGCACATGGTTGCCCAGTCATCGCAATCCTCTTTCATTTCCTCACAGCACTTCCTTTATTCACTTTGCTTCTTCAACAATAAATACATCTGCCATCTGCCTACGTACTATATACATGGCGTTTAAAAATATATACTTATTTATTATTTACAAACACATTTTACTTTTGGACGTGTGAGGTAAAACATAGATTGCTTTCCGTGGAAATGTCTTCTTTATAAGATTCTATATTCTACAATATTTACATACAACTATAGTCTGGTTAAAATAAAGCCTCATTCCCTTTCCTTGTTTCCTCTGTTATTTCATCCTTGTCTCTCCTTTCCTTTGTTACCTCTCCTGTTTCCTCCTCTCCTTTCCCTCTATCTATCTATCGAACTTACCTTAGCATCTAATAAGCTATCTGGCTAGCTGTGGCCAAACCTGTGGCTCTCTTTTTGGATAAGTAATCGCATATTGTCAATCGAAATAATCTGAACACACTTTTATAACTTAATAACAGTTCTTTAAAAAGCTTAAGAACAGTTTCTTTGGCAAGTGAAGGTTGATCGAGCTGGCGACGCTATGCAGAGTAATATTAAGTCAACGTGGAAGCGCCGAAGAGCGGACTAGGCATACGGTGAATAGCCTCCTATTCTTGTCTCCTTCCCTCACCTCCTCTCCTCTACCCCGCCTAGGTTAGTGACGGACTGTCCGGTGGTGAGCGACCCCGCCCTCCTCCTCCTCCTTCTCCTCCCCGACAGCTTCCTGAGCAGCGACTCCCTGAAGGTGCGGCACATCAGGAAGTAGATGACGGGGTCGAGGCAGACGTTGATGGCGGAGAGGAAGAGCGTGGCCTCCTTCAGCTGGAACAGCCAGAAGCGGGCGTCCTCACCGAAGCCCGACCCCGCCCTCTGGTTCAAAGTATACGGCACGCGAAGCACGTGGTACGGAACGAAGCAAACGAAAAACACCGCCAGGAGGCTGAAGATGCTGCGTTTGGACTTCCTGCAGGCGTCGCTTTGCTCGCGGCGAACACGTCGATACGAGCTGTACAGGTGGCAGGCGATGGAGGCGTAGCAAAAGGACAGCAGGAACAACGTCAGCCAGAAGAGGGCGTTGTTGAAGTAGGCTAGGAAGTGATGCCACTGCAGGCCGAACTTCGTCTTCAGCTCCATGCAGCACCGCGCGTTGGTCTCGGTTGCAGGATTGCTGGTGAAGACCACGTTGGGCAGGACGGAAAGCAGCATGAAGACCCAGGTGAGCAGCGCCAGAACCCGAGCGAAGTCCACGCTCTGCAGGAGGTGCAGCTTGCACCACTTCGACCTGTAGGAGGGAAAGAAGTATCCGGTAAGAGTCTACAAAGGATGTACTGAAGAAGCGTTGCAAAAGGTTTAAGCTAAGGAAGATGAAGTGGTGGAAAGAATGTAGATATGGGTGTAATAACACGCCTTGGCCTCTGGGTCCAACATCCAAAACCCAACTCAAAACCCGCCTGTTCAAACTGGCACTTTCTCTATAATCTGTACCCTGTGTCCTTTTGTGTCCTTTTGTGTCCTTTTGTAGTCAACTTCCTGTTGTCTGTCTTGTCTTACCCCGGCTGATACTTCACTAAATCCACTGTTTTAATTTGTACGGTAAAATTGTAAATGTAAATTGTAAATCTGTAACCCTGTAAGGTGTCCTTGGGTGTTATGAAAGGCGCCCCCCAAAATAAATGTATTATTATTATTATTATTATTATTATAACACGAATGGTTGTAAATAAAGG
>JAMFTG010002933.1:10000-23854 GCA_023974075.1 Chaenocephalus aceratus
CAGAGAGAACATTTTTGCAGATCAAAAGGAAACGCTCCATTTAAAAAGTGCTCGTGGTCAGGACGCGCTGCCATTCAACCGAGACATGTCTGCTTCTAATCTGCCCAGGTTAGTGTGTGTGTGTGTGTGTGTGTGTGTGTGTGGTGTGTGTGTGTGTGTGAGAGAGAGAGTGTGTGTGTGTGTTTGCCTTTGTCCATCAATGCATACTTTTGCACAGAGTTGGAAGAAGTACTCAGAACCTTTAGTTACGTAAAAGTACAAATAATATGTTCTTAAAATACTTCATTACAAGTAAAAGTGGAAGTACTCAGATCTTGTACTTGAGTAACAGTAGAAGTACTCAGATCTTGTACTTGAGTAAAAGTAGAAGTACTCAGATATTGTACTTCAGTAAAAGTAGAAGTACTCAGATATTGTACTTGAGTAAAAGTAGAAGTTACTCAGATATTGTACTTGAGTAAAAATAGAAGTACTCAGATCTTGTACTTGAGTAAAAATAGAAGTACTCAGATATTGTACTTGAGTAAAAGTAGAAGTACTCAGATCTTGTAGTTGAGTAAAAGTAGAAGTACTCAGAGCTTGTACTTGAGTAAAAGTAGAAGTACTCAGATATTGTACTTGAGTAAAAATAGAAGTACTCAGATATTGTACTTGAGTAAAAGTAGAAGTACTCAGATCTTGTAGTTGAGTAAAAGTAGAAGTACTCAGATCTTGTACTTGAGTAAAAATAGAAGTACTCAGATATTGTACTTGAGTGAAGGTAGAAGTACTCAGAGCTTGTACTTGAGTAAAAGTAGAAGTACTAGAATGTAGGAATACTCTGTTACAGTAAAAGTCCTGCATTCAAAATGGTACTCGAGTAAAAGTACAAAAGTATTAGCATCAAAACACATTTAAAATACAAAAGGTAAAAGTACTCATTATGCACCCATTTCAGAATAATATATATACAAGTAGTTGCTGGAACGTAACTAAGTACACTTACTGAAGTACTGTACACTAGTACAAAATTGAGGGTACTGGTACTTCACTTGAGTATTTTCACAAAATGCTTCTTTATACCTTTACTGAGTATTATTACACTGTACTTTTACTTGAGTTAATAATCTTAGTACTTCTTCCACCTGTGCATATAATTACAGATCAGCTAAATATACTAAGTATCACAAGTACTGCTTATGCAGAATGGATATTTTCACAGTATTATCTTATCCTATATTAAACCAAATACATGAACGAGCATTTTAATATTGTAGTTTGACAATGTGTAAAAATTATAGATACTAAAAGTAGTAGTACAATACTGCAGTATACCATATCAGCATATCTTGTGTTTTTTATGTACAAAGTACTCTCCGGGTGTAATGTAGGGGGAGTAGAAGTGTAAAGTTAAATGGAAATACTCAAGTACGTCAACACAGTACAACACCTAAGTAAATGTCATTTCCACCACTGCTACTGCGTTCATGTACTTTATTCAAAATACACGAACGAGCATTTTAGTATTGTAGTTTGACAATGTGTAAAAAATATAGATACTTGGAAAAACTGTGTAGATTAGTACTACAGTACTGCATTATACAATTTCAGTATATCTTGTGTTATTTACAGTATTTACAAAGAGGGAGTAGAAGTAGAAGTATATTAGTATTAAGTGGAAATACTCAAGTACAATAAGTCAACAAAGTACAACTCCTAAGTGAATGTACTTCCATCACTGCGACTGCTTGTACTTTAGCATCTGGAGGTACATACTGTGTTTTCGTGCTTTTGGGACGGGGGGGTCGGTCAGGCTTCAGCCTCCACGCTTGAAGAACCCGTCTGCCGCCTCTCAACACGTCTCTTTCACAAACCCACACAGAGAGAGGGTCTTCTGACCTTTCTGAATGTCACAGATCGCTGAGGCGGCTAAAGGCCACGAGGAGGTAATGAGCAACGGGGAAATACCATCGCTCACTGACCACAGAGGGGAACTGGATTAACTGTAATACGAGAGTTAGATTTACAAAGGAATCAGGTGACCGTAAAGGTGGGGTCGGTACTTTTCAGAAACCGGCTCGAGATACACTTGTTGTTATATTCCATGGAATGCTCTCAACATCCCGATAGCAATGAATATCTGAAGTGCTTTGACAAAAAATCCATCAAAAAATGTCATCTGTAGAAGCCGTGATACTGTAACAAGTACAACCAATCGGATGGCCTTCCTGCCTGTCAGCCTTCCATCGGGGCACAGACTTACCTCGTGCCCTCATTGGTCAAGCCCTCCGTTCCTGTGTGTTGGGGGAGGGGCTCTGTGAGGAAGTGGCAGATTTTCTCCGGTTGTGTATTTTCAAATTCTAGCGCACTCGAGCCGGTTTCTCAAACTTACCTACCCCACCTTTAAATGTGGCAAATACGACTTTAAATATACCTTTTTTTAATTATTCCTTTCATTCTTTATAAAGGCATAAAACCATACAACCTCCATCTTCACTACTTCCAGCTGGTTGGTGGAATTCAAAGGCAGAGTGTATGGATGGATATTAATAACTTATTTGCAGTAAACATTGAGATACGTTGCCCCCACAGGAGCTGGCACTCAACACGCGGGAAGGAGGTCACGTGTTCTGAGCTCTGGACCGCGAATAAAAGGCATCGTGAAATCACGTTGTGCAGAACGAGTCGCACCTGAACTGCCGAGATGGCAAACCTTATTATTGCTTTCCTTATTGACGAAAGGCAAAAAGAACAGAGTTAATATATGCAGGGGAGTGCTTGAATCTGTGTCGCCCAGGTATCAGCTCCTCAGGGCGCCACGGACTCGAGGAGCTGGGTCAACGTGCGATGTTCAGCCACGACACACAGATGTGTCATTAACCGGACTGAGGAGTATCGTGTAGCGCTGTCAGTCTGTAGCACCTGCTCCATTGTCCCTCGCAGGGATGCAGGGCATGCTGGCAGGTTGTGAGGCGAAGAGAAGAGGCAGCAGGGCGGTAATGAAATGCAGAATGCGTGCAGGCGCGGCACCAGAGCGTGAAGCCACACATTCACCTCGCTCCAATTATTTCACTTTCTCTGTCTGCCGTTTATTTCCGGCAACTTCTTGAGTTAATGAATCCATCGTCCGGCCCTTTCACCTCTCGACTCTGTTCACACGTACGGTTCGTCCGGTTTAACACGAGCAGCATAGTGAATAATTGAAGTCACATGGAAGACCTTTTAAGACCCTTTCCATACACTTAAGACCTCATCGCCTCTTCGAGTTCTAACCGGTTGCCATGGCGACACACTTCACCTCACATTGACTACATACAGTACTGATCGTCCTTCCTCCTTATCTTCCAACCATTTGGACGCAGACTTGCATTTCCCATAACGATGTTGCTTAGCAACCGGCGTAAACGGACCTTCGCGCGCTATCAAGCAGTGAGCGTGCGATGTCCTGTTCTGATGACGTCAAACCCAACGGGATGCCATCGATAAACTCCACAGAATCACACGACACGCCTACGCCATGACTACATTCAGGCAGACTGTGGAACACAACCTCTCTGGACCATTCAGATACTTACTGACAACAAGCTACACAATGTAACAACTTGGAAAATGCTGTTTAATACTTTTTAATAGCCTTCATTTTCCTTAAATTGATCAACTATGAATACTTTCTAAGACCCCGCGGAGCCCCTGAGCACCTACTGTGTGCAATGGTTTTACAGCTTCCATCTCCTGTTGGTGACGACAGGATGACACCTTTAGTAACTCTCGTGTCTCTTGGTGTCGATGGCTCTGCTTCGACACACTATCAACGCACTGAAGCTCAGACCGGCCCGTCTGCAGACTACAGCTCAGTGGACAGCTTATAATAACTCTCACCGCCAGAAGGAGAAGCTCCACAGTGTGAAACAGAGACTCTGTTAACCTGCCCGCGTGCTGCTTAACTAGCGGACGTGTGAAACCTAGCTAACAGCTAATGTTAGTTATTTATCAGAATAGGTCGTCAGCTTCTTTACAAGCATGATAGTGTCACCGATGTTTCTACCGAGGTAGCTAGGGAACATGAGCTACTTAGCTAGTTATGGCAAACTTGATGGCTCTCATAATATACATTAGATTATTATAACACAATGAAATTCCCAAATGTGCGTGACTTGAATAAACTACTCGCATATCTAAACGGTTGGTTCATTTATCCTGAAAATCCAGCACTACATTTAAAATTAACTACATTTCAACACGTCTTTTTTGAGGATGGATATTCAAAAATGAAATACAAAAAGAGTTTACATTAAAACTAGGGCCGGGACTTTAACGCGTTAATTAAGATTAATTAATTACACAAAAATTAACGCGTTAAAAATGTACGCACTTTAATCGCACTTATTTTTGCACAGCGGAACGTTTCTCACTGGATGAGTTTCAGGCGTACCGATTATACTGGAGCACCAACTAACGTTCATGACTTCAGCATGGGACTTCAGACAACAACAAACCACGGTGAACAATAGTCAAACATGAATGAACAAGCTGATGAGACCGCTTTGGTCGGCCCCGTGGATGGGACATTTTGTTTTAAAAAACGGACGGATGGAAGCGTCGATAAGAGCCGCAGCACATCAAGCCTAAAGTATCACCTAAATGCAAAGCATGTAGCAGCTAGCATGTAGCAGCTAGCGTGTAGCAGCTAGCATGTAGCAGCTAGCATGTAGCAGCTAGCATGTAGCAGCTAGCATGTAGCAGCTAGCGTGGACGTTAGCCCGACTCCGAGTGCAAGGAACCACACCCTGAGAGAATAACCAGCTCCCTGGCTCACTGGACTGCACTCGACTGTAGACCACCTGGAGTCACATCCATGTGGAAACTGCTTCTCACTGTTCTCAGGTCAGATATGTATATTTGATTAAAAATGCGATTAATTTCGATTAATTAATTACAAAGCCTCTAATTAATTAGATTCATTTTTTTAATCGAGTCCCGGCTGTAATTCAAACCCATTTTAAAGGTTTTTCGGGGGGTTACATTCTTCTGGTTTACTGTAGTTATACTTCCGTAGACACGTTGCTAAAAGCAGCTTTCATAAGCGTTTCAAAAACAAACAAACAATCACAATTCTGTCAAAAAGTTGGTTTGGCATCAGGCTCTCTATTTTCATCAATATCTGTAATCAAGTATCATCGAATGTCATCCCAGTTATCCACGCAATCACGTTTACGCTACGCATGGCTGTGTTTCCTTCCCTCGCTCACTTGATCTGGCCTCTTCTCTCCGGTGTTGTGTCCTCTGTCTGAATGCCGCGTCTCCTCTGAAAGCCTTTGTGTTTCTGCATCCTTTTTGTGGCGGTATTTTTAGTCTTGATTCATTTCCATTCAGCGTCTTCAGCTGACAGCGGCTGAATGAGAAGCTTTATCCTGCAGCTGTTCACTTATTTCCTATATCTCACTTTCTCTCTGCATTATTCTGCATTTCCCCTCCCGTTCTCTCGGTGTGCCTCACCATCCTTTCTCTTTTCTCCGCCACGTACACAAGCTTTTGTTGTTTGAAAGCCAAGCTCTTAAAGCCCAAAATCACTGGGGGCAACATATGTTTATTTTCTCTTTCAATCTGCATTTCCCCTTCAGCTTTTAGCTATTTCCTTTATTTATATGTTATTAGTATGCATGTGCCTCAGCCACAGGGACCTCGTGTTAAGGGGGAAAGGTACACAGACTCAGATGAGGAAAGGTAATAGTGTTTTCTCACAGGAGACATTTTGACCAGTAGGGCAAAGGAGTACAACATAAAATAGAGAATGGCTGAATTCCTATTTGGAGGCTTAAATACAACAGAGTCCAGTTGGCAGAGTTTGTCCATATGGGCTTGCCATAGTTTCTTTTGCACTAGAAAAGTCCTGATTAAATTGTCTCTGCTGAACCTGAAGCACTGCTAGCAGTCAGCTATATTCAATTTAAATATGTACTTGCAACAGTAATCTAAAACAGTTTTCAAATATGTGTGGACATTTAAAAAACAAAATTGCAATGCTAATTGAGTTAGCTTGTCAATGGCATTTCCAATGTTACGTTAACAATTATGCAAATCCATATTCAGCTGTATGTAATGTATGGGACTCTCGTGTTTTTTACGAGTGTCATCCTTAGTAACGGTCTGTCATCCTTAGTAACGATCTGTCATCCTTAGTAACGATATGTTATCCCTGGTAACGGTCAATCATCCTTAGTAACGGTCTGTCATCCTTAGTAACGGTCTGGCATCCTTAGTAACGGTCTGGCATCCTTAGTAACGGTCTGTCATCCTTAGTAAGGGTCTGTCATCCTTAGTATTATGTGGCATCATTAGTAACGGTCTGTTATACTTAGTAACGGTCTGTCATCCTTAGTAACGATGTGGCATCCTTAGTAACGGTCTGTCATCCTTAGTAAGGGTCTGCCATCCTTAGTAACGGTCTGTTATCCTTAGCAACGGTATGTTATCCTTAGTAACGGTCTGTCATCCTTAGTAAGGGTCTGCCGTCCTTAGTAAGGGTCTGTCATCCTTAGTATTATGTGGCATCATTAGTAAGGGTCTGTCATCCTTAGTATTATGTGGCATCCTTAGTAAGGGTCTGTCATCCTTAGTAACGATCTGTCATCCTTAGTAACGATATGTTATCCCTGGTAACGGTCTGTCATCCTTAGTAACGGTCTGTCATCCTTAGTAACGGTCTGGCATCCTTAGTAACGGTCTGTCATCCTTAGTAAGGGTCTGTCATCCTTAGTATTATGTGGCATCATTAGTAACGGTCTGTTATACTTAGTAACGGTCTGTCATCCTTAGTAACGATGTGGCATCCTTAGTAACGGTCTGTCATCCTTAGTAAGGGTCTGCCATCCTTAGTAACGGTCTGTTATCCTTAGCAACGGTATGTTATCCTTAGTAACGGTCTGTCATCCTTAGTAAGGGTCTGCCGTCCTTAGTAAGGGTCTGTCATCCTTAGTATCATGTGGCATCATTAGTAAGGGTCTGTCATCCTTAGTATTATGTGCATCCTTAGTAAGGGTCTGTCATCATTAGTAACGATCTGTCATCATTAGTAACGATCTGTCATCCTTAGTAACGATCTGTTATCCCTGGTAACGGTCTGTCATCCTTAGTAACGGTCTGTCATCCTTAGTAACGGTCTGGCATCCTTAGTAACGGTCTGGCATCCTTAGTAACGGTCTGTCATCCTTAGTAAGGGTCTGTCATCCTTAGTAACGGTCTGTCATCCTTAGTAAGGGTCTGTCATCCTTAGTAAGGGTCTGTCATCCTTAGTATTATGTGGCATCATTAGTAACGGTCTGTTATACTTAGTAATGGTCTGTCATCCTTAGTAACGATGTGGCATCCTTAGTAACGGTCTGTCATCCTTAGTAAGGGTCTGCCATCCTTAGTAACGATGTGGCATCATTAGTAACGGTCTGTTATCCTTAGTAACGGTCTGTTATCCTTAGCAACGGTCTGTTATCCTTAGTAACGGTCTGTTATCCTTAGTAACGGTCTGTCATCATTAGCAACGGTCTTTTATAAAAAAAATAGCAGACGGCAGAATGTTCCGAATCGACCAATCAGCATTGAGTATTCAACTGCCTTGTCATAATCAGGAATATCTTCACCCAAGATGACATGAAACGGATAAAAGAGCACTTTTAGATAAGATAATGTAAGATAATATTACAAAAAAAGTTGCCAGTCACAAGAAAACACATCTTGCTGATATTTTCATAACAGTTTATAGAATGGAGATTTCAGAAGCCAGTCATCCCCTGAATTTTCTCGATATATCCTGGGTTCTGTAGTGCCTCCCAAACCCCATCCCCTCAGGAAGCCCGTGCCTCCTGTCAGGTCATCATTGTAAATAAGAATTTGTTCTTAATTGATTTTCCTGGATAAATAAAGGTTCTACTACTACTACATATGCTTCAGGTCTTTTTCTGTCCGTTGATGTTTACGTGTTTCTGTAACGCTCCGTCAACAGCTCGACGGAGCGTTCGTTTTTAGGACAGGACACATTGTTCTACATGTATTGCAGCGACAGTATTTGACAGCAGTAAACAATAAATAAAATGTGCTCGAAATGTTTGTCATTTGGTATTTGTCTCCAGATTCTTGTATATGTTGTTCCAGAGGTTTCTCATTGTCTCCATCTGTGTTTATTCCATGTCTTCTCTTCCAATGCACGGCGCACAGATGCTTCCTTTGAGAGATTCATAATGAAAATAATAAAATTCCAGATGATTTTCTTCTTGTTTCTGAAGCTATAAATTACATCATCAGCATTCCCTACTTTCCCCTGCATATGCCTCAACACGTGTCACACCCGGCTTCTGTTTCTGTTCAGCAGATCATTAATCGAGCAGAGGTATTGATTGGTTCATAATGAGATATGGATTTGCTGGTGTGGAAATTAGGTAACTTTAATGGGATGAGGGCTTTTGGGACAATGAGGGAGAATTTTCCAATGTTTGTGAAAACATGAATACTGTATGAATATAAGAAACATCAGTACAATGTAATGCTTGGTTTTTCGAGATGATACGTGATTTCTAGAGCTCTGCAAAAAACATGGGTTCCTTATATTAACACAAAACACACAACTGTGACAAATAGTATTACACATATGGTATTACGTGACCTACTGTCCCTTCCAGCCAAAGCTTCTCCAACATCAAAGCTGCCTAAAAGAACCGTTGTGATGTTTGAGGAACACCTTCTCAGAGGATTCATGAGTGTGTGTGTGTGTGTGTGTGTGTGTGTGTGTGTGTGTGTGTGTGTGTGTGTGTGTGTGTGGTGTGTGAAGGAAGGCTGCACATCCTTCTGAATTATTGTATCTCTTTGTAAGCTCTTTCAAACCTTTGAAATGTATCTTTCAGCGACTAAGCTTTCGGGCTACCCTTCACCTTTGGCTCAGCTGATTATGGTGCCCACGATTAAGACCGTTATTGTTAATTTAGTTCACTAAGACTCTGCAGCTGCTGTTGTAATGTATTGCTTTTTCTTGTGGAAGAGAGACGTCAGTAGTGTTTAGTGCGTGCCCTGCAGGATTCAGTTACCCTGACCCTAATCCTATTTACTCAGGGGTAACAGCTAAGCAACTGCCTCTAAACATTTCAGAAGTTCACCATCAAAAATATCTCCAGTTTGTATGTTTCCCATCCCATCTTGTTTTCTCCCAGATCAAAGTCTTTCCTCAATTGATTCAAACCTGTGAGAAGCATCGACACCCCTAGATGTAGACGATTCTTGTTCATTCGGTACAGAAACCCCTAGATTCCACTGGGTCCGTCTGTGGTGCGTTACGGCTGCGCCGCGGCGTCCACAAGGATTGCGGCCACTCTAGTCAATGGGTGCTATTCCACCAGACGCATCGCATTACGGCTCAGAAGCGTCCCAGAAGCGTCTCGCCGCTGGGCTCCGCTCGAAATAGGATTGAAGTCTATTTTTCGACGCGACGCAGCCGTAAGATAATGTCGGGCAGGCAGGAAGTGGAACGTTCAGAGCTATATATATATATATATATATATACACACACACACAAACTAATGTTGCAGACCCTATCCCTCCGTAGTCTTTCAAGTAGGAGAAATGCCAGCGTTCTCCTCCGGTTTGCAGGCACTGTGTAAATTATATATATAGAATCATTATGATGATTAATGCATTTTTTACCACTAAAATACAGCAACACTTCTTTGATTCATGTCGTTTATAACTGGGATATTATAATTGTTATTAACTTTGTCTGCACGAAGTAGCCTGTCCACAAAAACTGTCAGTCGGCAGGCAAGACGCTCCGCTTCTGAAATGCGCCCGGTGGGTTATGACGCCGGAGGAGGCCGGATCAAAACCGCGCCGCAGCCGTAACACGCCGCAGACGGACCCGGTGGAATCGAGGGGTTACGGCTGCGTTACATTTTTTTAACGGGGTAAGGCTTTCCAGAAGCTCCCAGCAGGTTTTATAACCTCTGCAGCTGCTGTGGTAATGTTACAGCTTCTTGTGGAGAGAGACGTCTGAAGTGTTTAGTGCCCTGCAGGTTTAATTACCCTAACCCTAATTACTCCAGGGTACAGCACAGTTGCAACTGCCAATACAATTGAAGGCGTTTCTTTAAGAGCTAAAAGACTTCTGACACAAAACGATGTGCCCATTCAGGTGGATGTCAAGGGCTCCAAATGTCAAATAGCCTCCCCATCACTCCTGTTTGCCTCGCTGTAGTTCAAGGCGCCCTCACCCCGGGCGTTTTACCCCTGCTGTTCCTATAGGAGACTCAGGAACTTTAATTACACGTTTTCCTGCCCTCGGACAATCCTCCTCTCAGACCTCTTTCACTAGGATTTACTTAAAGTTCTCCTAATATTGCTATTGATAGGCATATATTATGGGTCTCAGATATATACAAATATATAAAAAACATCTCTATGATGTGTTTTTCTCAAAATACCAACGGATCATGCATTTTAGGAAATCCCTGTTTCAGAAAAGACACGACGGTGCGGGAACAGACCAAATCTGAGTGGGGCGACCAGGACGCTCATCGACGCCAGACATCCGTCGACGGCCGAAAATCGGCTCGGTGTGTCCGGGCCTTAAGACTTTAAGTGTGAATCAATCCCTACTTTGTGAATCAGTGTTTCAGCGTTGGGTTCGAGGCTTGAGTCCGCTTCATGGAAGGCAGGTTTTTACTATCAATACGATCATTCCTGTGATAATTGTTGTGTGTTACTGGTTGGCTGTTGATGTGTTTTTGTTGTTGAGACGTGAATCAGCGGATCACTTTTTGAAAACCAAATAAACGACCCAGTTTGAACACTTGTATAGTGTCGCCCTTATTATAATCATTAGGCCCTTAGAGTTGCAAAATGCACTAAAAGCTGAATCCAGATTTATTTTCGCTCTCATTTCATTCCACTGAGCGGAGAGCAGGAGATCGGGGGCGGGGCTGAATGACAGGAGGCGGGCTTAAGGGGAAACTTAACTCCGCTCTATAGAGAGGCGAAGTCCCTCCCCTCCGGTGGAGCTTCAAGGGACCTTATTTCAGAAAAATTCATGTATTGAAGTCAATGGAGAGAGAAAGATTATCTTTTGATCCCGTTTGAATTACACACTGATGTTTGTCAATTTAAAAGATAATTTTTGCAAGTGCTCAATGAACTACATCTCCCGTCTCGCACCACACACCAAGACGGCCGGCACGTTGGAACAACATCTCACCTCTTTCTTTCAGAACGAGGCGGAAAGTATTAAAAGAGGTGAAAATCACTCCGAGTCTGGGCGCGTTGAGAGCTGTGCACACGCAAGGGGAGTTGGTCGGTTCCGTGAGAGCCAGCATGCGGGACCGGGACTCTGGGATTTATTTTTCATAGTCTTATATTTCAACAGTTTTACGACAAACTGTGACTTTTTTGACGTGGAAATAATGATTTAAGATTGACAAACATCATATGTGTAATTCGTGGCACAATTCAAACGGGATCGAAAGATACGTTTTCTCTCTCCATTGACTTCAATACATACTTTTTCAGAAATAAGGTCCATGGCGCGGAAGTAGATGGGCGGGACTTCGCCGCTCTATGAGCTACATACGGGTACTTCCGCTCCAACATTTGTGACGTTTTGCTCTCTACAATGTCCGGCCATGTTGTCCTCATGCGCCAGCTCTCATAGGAGTGAACAAGCCCTACCTCCAGGTGTATCCAGTTCTTATGAAACACCCATGGGTCTCACCTGTCCAGGGCGATTGCAGCAGAGGTGCAGGATGGAGGCGGTGGTCAGCAGGACGTCCAGAGCGGTCCTCACCAGGCAGAAGGTGTCCCCGTAGATCCAGTGCTGCGTCACCAGCTCGATGGCTCCGAACGGCATCACCAGCACCGAGACCAGCAGGTCCGCAAAGGCCAAGGACACGATGAAGTAGTTGGTCTTTATCTTCCTGAGGGGGGAGACATGTATTTCATATATATTTATATAACGTATAAAGAAATGGAGTTCAAAAAGAATGCTGTCCAAATACATCGTTTGTTTTCGTTCAGCTTCCTTAGCGTTAAGTCACACTCAGATTGGCAGTACTGTGTCGAGCAGCAAAACACACGAACACACCCATTGTTTTTATTAACAACCAACGAAACAATAGTGTTAGTCCTGTAAAGCAATCATAGAGAAAAGCCAAACCGCAGCTCCTGATTGGTCCCTGTAATCAAAATACAAACACAATCATGATGGATTGTTAAGAAAAAGGATCACGCTGGGGCTTCCTGTACACGTCTTTGTTTTTAATTAAATATGAATTAAAGCAATATCCTGAACGACAGAGGGCATAGCGAGCGGCATAATTCAGTGTGAAGTCTGCACTAAAAACATCCCACATCAATAAAGTAAATCTTATCTTATGACTTCTGAACGGAGAGGCTGATTGTGAGACGAAACCGAAAGAGGAAGAGAGGGGAAGTCTTTAAATACGTCAAATAAGGGAAAAGTACGTCAATAATGATTGATCATGAAAGTGTTCTCAAAGCTGGTGGAGGTGCAGCTAGTCTGAAGTACTTTGTAGACTGCAGGGTAGCTGGTGAAGGAGCAGCTAGTCTGAAGTACTTTGTAGACTGCAGGGTAGCTGGTGAAGGTGCAGCTAGTCTGAAGTACTTTGTAGACTGCAGGGTAGCTGGTGAAGGAGCAGCTAGTCTGAAGTACTTTGTAGACTGCAGGGTAGCTGGAGGATTTACTCCAGGTGGAACTAAAGTCTGATCAACACTTGATTAGATTTCACATCATTCATCCACATCTGTGAAGCGACTAAAGGCGTTTTTCCACTGCAGGGCCTCACTTAATGCTGCGTTTCCATTACAGTTAGAAACTGGGCAGTAAACTATAGTAACGCAGTGTAGGCGGACCACAAAACCAACATCAACCCTAACCCTCACAGCTCCTCATATCTGTTCAGAAACTAGACAGAAGTGAAACAAGTCCAAACCACAGACTGCCTGTGTCATGAGAATACAGTCGCTGGTTTATTTCTGTCTGTAGGCCGTTGTTGTGAGTGTGGACGGTCGGAGCATATACTGCGTTAGCCTAGCCGATCTCCATTCAGAAAACACGCATTTTAAAAGGTTTCTCGCCTGCCGACTCGTCAAAGCATTAATTCATGGTTTTACTAACCGGTATCGGCATGTTTACAATTACAATTAAATCACGGTAACATATGTTCATCTTGTTGTAGTTGTAGCCGCCTTGCCAGCGATTCTCTCTCTAGTTTTAGCATACTCAGCCCGACTCAGCCCGGTTGTGGCCCGCTAAGAACCTCGATTTTATGGCTCCAGAAAACTGTGAAATAGTACCCGCTATCCGGAGCTACGCCAAGTGGAAACGCAACCAAAAACGGGCACGGCACGCTTAAAGCGAGCTCCGGGCTGTAGTGGAAATGCGCCATAAAGGTATTACATACATGTAGTGGAGTAAAGGAGCTACAGTGGAGGAGAAGTACAACGGCGAGTAAAACTACCTCAACTTGTACTTCAATACAGTAAATGTATTTAGACCACTACTCACGATGCAATACATTTCAGGTGAACGGGAAGACAAAACAAAACGGAGAGGAAGGGAAACGTCCCCGCAGTGAAAGCAGGACGAAGAGAGGCGACGCTTCAGGGAAGTCACAAACGCTTCGTCTCTCAAACTTGAAATGACATTGAAAGACAGAGAGAGATAAAAGTGGATTCCTTCTTCAAACACGGCGAGGAAACACTGATTCCTCTCTGATGCTGAGACTCACTTCCTGCCCTCTCTCTGTGATACGAGCTGCTTCTCTTTATCGTAGAGAAACAGCTGCTGAGATAAAGAGACAACCATCACGATGAATAAAACCCAGGAGG
>JAMFTG010002934.1:0-24681 GCA_023974075.1 Chaenocephalus aceratus
GGTGGAGGGGGTCTGGAGGACGGGTCTCGGGCGGACGGCCCGGGGGAAAAGCAGAGACCAAGGAGGGGGTCTCGGGCGGAAGGCCCGGGAGCAAGGCAGAGACCAAGGACGGGGTCTCGGGCGGAAGGCCCGGGAGCAAGGCAGAGACCAAGGACGGGGTCTCGGGCGGAAGGCCCGGGGGCAAGGCAGAGACCAAGGAGGGGGTCTCGGGTGGACGGCCTGGGGGCAAGGCAAAGTTCAAAAAGGGGCGAAGGCCACAGCGGGCAAACTCAGGGGGCCGAGCATGAGGGCAAAAGCAGCGGCAGGAAGAGTCAGGGGGCCGGGCCCGAGGACGAAGACCGCGGCACTCAGGGGGCCGGGCTCGAGGGAGAAGACCGCGGCTCTCAGGGGGCCGGGCTCGAGGGAGAAGACCAGACAGCTCCGGAGGCCGGGCAGGACCCAGTGGGACAGGCTTCGGTAGGATCCCCCATGGAAGAGGACCAGTAGTTGGCAGGACCCCCGGTGAGACAGGTGATGGTGGGGCCTCCAACGGAACAGGACAAGGGGTTGGCAGGACCCCCGGCAGAAGAGTTGTTGGCGGGACCCCCAGAGGAACAGGACATAGGATTGGCAGGACCCCCGGCAGGAGAGCAGTCGGCGGGACCTCCAACGGCACAGGACAAAGGGTTGGCAGGACCCCCGGAAGAAGAGTAGTTGGCAGGACCCCCGGCAGGAGAGTAGTCGGCGGGACCTCCAACGGGACAGGACAAGGAGCTGGTAGGACCCCCGGCAGAAGAGCAGTCAGCGGGGCCTCCAACGGCACAGGACAAAGGGTTGGCAGGACCCCCGGCAGGAGAGCAGTCGGTGGGACCTCCAACGAGATGGGACAAGGAGCTGGCAGGACCCCCGGCAGGAGAGCAGACGGCGGGACCTCCAACGGGACGGGACAAAGGGTTGGCAGGACCCCTGGCAGGAGAGTAGTCGGCGGGGCCTCCAACGGCACAGGACATAGGATTGGCAGGACCCCCGGCAGGAGAGTAGACGGCGGGACCTCCAACGAGACAGGACAAGAAGCTGGCAGGACCCCCGGCAGGAGAGTAGACGGCGGGACCTCCAACGGGACAGACATACGATTGGTAGGACCCCCCGGCAGAGGAGTAGTCGACGGGGCCTCCAACGGGACAGGACATGGAGTTGGCAGGACCCCCAGCGGAACCTCCAACGGACTAGGACATTGGGTAGGTACTTGAGACGTGACTCGAGAGGGGAACTAGAGACGGAACTCCAGAGGGGACTAGAGGAGAGACTAGAGGAGGAACAAGAGGAGGGACCTCGAGAGGGGACTTGAGAGGGGAACTAGAGAGGGGACTCGAGGAGGGACTAGAGAGGGGACTAGAGGAGGGACTAAAGGAGGGACTAAAGGAGGGACTAGAGGAGGGACCTCGAGAGGGAACTCGAGAGGGGACTGTAGAAGTGACTAGAGGAGGGACTAGAGATGGGACTAGGGAATTGACTAGAGGAGGGACTTGAGTAGGAACTAGAGATGGAACTCGAGAGGTGACTGGAGAGGGGACTCGAGAGGGAACTGGAGATGGGACTAGAGAAGGGACTAGAGAAGGGACTAGAGGAGGGACTAGAGAGGTGACTAAAAGGGGGACTGGAGAAGGGACTAGGGAAGTGACTAGAGGAGGGACTTGAGAAAGGACTTGAGAAAGGAATTGAGTAGGGACTAGAGAAGGGACTAGAGAAGGGACTATGGCAGCTGGGACCAGGACTGGGGCCGGAACCATGGCTGCTGGGGCCGGAACCATGGCTGCTGGGACCGGCACTGGAGCCGGAGCCGCTGGAGTACGGGCTGGAATCCCGGCTGGAATCCCGGCTGGAATCCCGGCTGGAATCCCGGCCTTGCATCTTCCAGAGACCTTTTGGAGGCTCCGTGGACCTCCAAACGCCAGACGGGTTCCTGAGAAAAGGTCTGAGGTTGGAACTGGAGCCGCTGGAACCGGAACAGAGGCCTGGACCATGGCTGTGTGGGCCAGGTAATCGAGCAAGGAAACATAGCTCTGCGGGCCGGTACTGGTGCATGGATCCATGGCTGTGGAAACCGGAACTGAAGCCGGGATCATGGCTGTTGGAGCACGGGCTGGAATTCTGGCCCTGCGTCTCCTAGAGGCTTTTTGGAGACTCTGTGGACCTTCAACAAGACAGTAGATATGTAGATATGATGTATCTACATCATATCATATGTATGTAGATATCATATGTATGTAGATATATAGACACAGTAGATATGTAGATATGATCCTGGCCAATGGCCAGGATCATATCCACATCTCCTGGAAAGGATTGAAATGTAAGAAAAGTTTCGAAGCGAAGATGACGGACCAAGGCACGATTAAGACATTTCTCAGACCAATTGCAGAAATTGTTCTGCTTCTGCCAGAAGACTGATTCTAAGTTTAGTGACCTCACAGAGGTCATGCTGTCTTAAAGGCGTTTTATAATGTTATAATGTGTTTGCAGTTCATAAAGTCACCACTAGGAGTGCTAATGGTCATGTTATCTTTAAGTTTGCCGTTCTTAGCGTCACTTCCGGTTTACGGCATCGCCACTTCCGGTTTAACGTTAGAGAAACGGCATGGCCAGAGAGTGTATTTCTCCAAATATAATCTGCTTCCATCCACAGGAAACATCCTCGAGGCAATGCTGTGAGTTCGTCTACTTGACCTATTTCATGTGAAATATTGTTACAAAGATCATTGATTAGTTATGATTTATTTACAACTATGTTAAACACTGTAAAGAATGCAGGAAAGCAATTTAAGTTTATATTTACATTAAGAACAATGTATTGTGTTTATTTACAGTTTTCACTGCCATCTCTTTGAAGGATTGTGACGGTCAAACTTACGACGACTCTTTCTTCATGGGCTGCGGTTTAACTCAGAGTCAGAACACACTGCACGAGAACACTAAGACATGGTTTGGTGACTTTTATGTTGTTTATTTAAGTTATACTGTGACTTTTTGTCAAACAGTATATCTTTTTTTGTGGCTGTTAAAAATAGCGTTTTTGGAGCTTAATGCAAGCGACTAAGCCTGTTTCCATACGGACACATAGAACCCCGTCACAACGGGAAATACACTGTGTGCACAATTATTAGGCAAGTGAGTATTTTGACCATATCATAATTGTATGCACATTTTCCAGCTCCAAGCTGTACACCTGACTGCCTTTTGGATGTAAGCATATCGGGTGGTGTGTATTTGTGTAATGAGGGAGGGTGTGGCCTAAGGAGATCAACACTCTTTATCGAGGGTGACAGTATTATTATGAGGCAGCTTCTTTTCCTCAGGCCAAATGAGATTTAACTGACTCTGAAAAGTCAAACATTTGAAAGGGATGCCGCACTCTGGAAATGACTAAGATATTGAGGCGTGATCACAGAACCATCACACGTTTTGTTGCTAACAGTCAACAGCTATGCGGCACGTCACACACAGGAGGAGGAAGCATGGGGAGGGTTGAAGGGGATATTAGGTTATAGGTACCTAACACCTGGTGCTATACTGGAATCTGGCACAGGCAAACACTCGGGGGGGGGGGGGGGGGGGGGGCAGATACCTGAAGCATGGAATAAAGACCCTAACCCAATTTAGAGAAAATGGACATCCACTCTCGGGAGACGTCTGACAGTGGTTACCCAAAGTGACAGACCTAATTTTACCTCTATTTAGAGGCAATGGACGTCCTCTCTCGGGAGAGAGACCTCCAGCATGTGTCCCTGAAATGGGGACTCTGGTTATTTCACACATCCAGGACAGAGACTGGGGAAATCACCTCTCTGTGGCCCCTCCAAGACCCCCAAAGGACGGACTACAGACCTCCAGCATGTGTCCCTGAAATGGGGACTCTGGTTATTTCACACATCCAGGACAGAGACCGGGGAAATCACCTCTCTGTGGCCCCTCCAAGACCCCCAAAGAACGGACTAATGACCTCCAGCATGTCTCCCTCACATGCGCACTTCCATAACCGTGCACACCGTGAGTCCCCGGGCCCCCGGACTTAAGCACTCCCCCGCGGACTAAACCCAGCTGATCACACCCTACAGAACCTCATGCCCCTGGTAACCCTTAAAGGTGGTGGATTTTGTGGTGCTTTTCTGTCAGCCCGTCAGCATCCATATTCGGCCTTCTTCACGGCACCACCCCCCCTTCTGTGGAGGATATTCTCATGCTCCTGGTAACCCTTTAAATAGTCTGATACTACCAGGGCTCATCACTGCACTTTACAAGCCAGAAATAATGTTTAAATGGTCGGAAAAAGTGTTTTTAAACGTCTGGAAGAGAGAAGTGTGAATAAGTGTTTGAAAGGCGGGGAAAAGTTGTTTAAAATAGTCTGATACCTCCAGGGCGCATCTCCGCATTTTACAAGCCAGGGAAGGTGTCTGAATCCTGGATAAACTTTGTTTAAATAGTCTGATACCTGGCACTGTATCAACCCCTGGGAACCTTCAAGGCTATATAAATGTTTTATTATTTATTTAATTATCACACGATTTTTACAAGAACAGTATACACAATATGCAAAATAAACATAATAAAAACATGATAAAAACATGATTAGCGGGGGCCCGGGGCTCATATTAGCCGTCTAACTTGTACGGTGCACCGGGGAAAACAGGTTGAGTCCACGACCCCTACCCCCTCCTCAGGAGTATCAACCGGCCCTGAAGAAGAGGCATCGCTGCTCTCCGCCTCTGAGTCCTCTTCGGAGGTATCTGACGGCGGAAGAACTCCTTCCGATGATGCAGCTGCTGTCACGGTCCAAACTGTGTTCCTGTTTGTTCCCCTGTGTGTGGAGAGGGTGTGGTTTCCCTTGCAGGCAGCAGCCTGATTGCTCTCACCTGGCCGTCCGACTCAGCTGTCCCTCATCATCTAATCAGGACACAGCTTATCTACTCCAGTCTCCCAGCAACTCACCGCCAGATTGTTTTCTACATCAGTGTGCAATCCCTCGGCCATCGTCCACCAGAGCTTCCAGCCAACCTGCCTGTTTCTTCCTGCATCATACCTGCCTGCCTTGTAAATCAGTCCAGCCTCTCACTGCCTACCTCCACTCCGGACCTCCATATCACCAAACCTGCCTGAGTCTCCGAAGCAATAAATTATTTAAACATCTTCAGTCCTTGCCTGCGCCTGGGTCCTGTTTAAAACATAATCCTAACAGAACAATCTGGCCACAATGGACCCAGCAGGCCCGGACCCAATTCGTGAGGCTCTCTCCAACCAAGGCGTCCTCGTGGGCCGGCATGACCAGATGCTCAGAGAGGTTATGGATAACCTCGCATCACTAGCCGCCAACGTAGCACAGATGGGACATCACCTCAACCTGGTTTCCACTCATCTTGCTCCGCCTGCTCCTGAGGATCCAGCTCCCCCACAAGAGTTGGCACCGTTTCCAGCCCAGCCCGCTCTCCCTTCACGTGAGCCAAACATTCCCACTCCAGAGCGGTACGCAGGTGCCTTAGGGACATGTAAATCTTTCTTAATGCAGTGTTGTCTTGTGTTTGAGCAGCAGCCGTCTATGTATGCTAATGACAGAGCTAAGATTTGTTATATGATAGGTTTACTTACAGGTAGCGCCCTAGCCTGGGCATCAGGTGTATGGGAGAGTCAGTCCAACCTTTGTTATTCTTATCCAGAGTTTACAGAAGAAATGAAGAAAGTTTTCCACCACCCCGTCAGCGGTAGGGACGCTACTAAACGCCTCCTCTCACTGCGACAGGGCTCCCGTAGTGTAGCCGAATTCTCAGTGGAATTTAGGACCTTAGCTGCAGAGGCAGGGTGGAATGACACAGCGCTTCAAGGGGTTTTTCAAACCGGGCTAACTGATTCTGTTAAAGATGAGTTAGCAGTGAGGGACGAATCAGCTAACTTGGATGAGTTGGTCTCCGTAGCCATAAGACTGGATAACCGCCTTAGGGAGCGCCGTAGGGAAAGAGCCAGCCGATCTCCTGGGTCACTCCCCTCTCGCCCTGTCTCGTCTCCTCTCCTGTCTTCAGAGGAACCGATGCAGCTAGGCAGAGCCCGACTCACTCCCCAAGAACGTCTCCGGAGAATAAGAGAAGGACTTTGTGTCTACTGTGCTCACTCCGGTCATCTCGTGGACACATGCCCCCAGCGCCCAAAAGAGGGTGCTCGCCAGTAAAGGTGGGGATACTGGTGAGCAAAGCTGTTTCTTCCTCAACCCCCCAGACCCGCAAGCCACTTGAAGCCACACTACTGTTAAATCAACAGTCTCTCTCTCTGCCTGCCCTAGTGGACTCTGGGGCTGATGAGAGATTTTTGGATGCCCAACTGGTTGCCTCAGCCGGCATCTCCACTCAACCTCTGACAGCTCCTCTCAATGCTCGAGGTCTGAATGGGAAGCTCCTGGCACGCGTTACCCATGTCACCGAACCCCTACATCTCGTCCTGTCTGGTAATCACCATGAAATGATTCAGTTCCACGTCATGTCCTCCCCTCACACACGCCTAGTTCTGGGCCAGCCATGGTTAAAACTGCACAACCCCCACATGGACTGGTCGGAGAATCAAGTAAGGAGTTGGAGTTCCTTTTGTCACTCTTCATGCCTGCGGTCTGCAATTCCCCCAGCAGAGGTCGGTATTCCCCCAGTGCAGCAGGAGCCACTCAACTTGTCCGCTGTCCCTCCGGTTTATCATAGCCTGAGAGAGGTTTTCAGCAAACAGCGAGCTCTTTCTCTGCCCCCTCATCGCCCTTACGACTGCACAATAGATCTTCTTCCTGGGGCATCTCTCCCATCCAGTCGCCTGTTTAACTTGTCCCGAACTGAGCGTGAGGCCATGGAGACATACATCAAAGACTCACTGGCTGCTGGCATCATAAGACCCTCTTCTTCCCCGGTCGGAGCAGGCTTCTTCTTTGTATCCAAGAAGGACCGCTCCCTACGCCCCTGCATTGACTACCGAGGCCTTAACAACATCACCATCAAGAACAAGTATCCACTGCCCCTCATCAATTCAGCCTTCGAACCCTACAGAAGGCCACCATTTTCTCGAAACTCGACCTCAGGAATGCTTACCACCTGGTCCGCATACGTCAAGGAGACGAGTGGAAGACGGCGTTCAACACCCCACTAGGCCATTTCGAGTATCTAGTGATGCCCTTTGGACTCACCAATGCCCCAGCTGTCTTCCAGGCTCTTGTGAACGATGTCCTCCGTGACTTCCTGAACCGTTCAGTATTTGTGTATCTTGATGATATCCTGATATTCTCACAGACCATGGAGGAACACACCCAACATGTGCAGCAGGTTCTACAAAGGCTCCTCGAGAACAAGCTGTTTGTCAAAGTAGAGAAATGCAAATTTCATGTGGATTCAGTGGATTTCCTGGGCTACATCATTGAGCAAGGTCAGCTGAGAACAGACCCAGAGAAGGTACAAGCAGTGGCCCAATGGCCCAAACCTTCCACCAGGAAGCAGCTCCAACGTTTTTTGGGCTTTGCACATTTCTATCGCCGGTTCATCAGAGACTACAGTCGTGTTGCCGGTCCTCTCAACCAACTCACCTCCCCAGCAATCCCCTTCTCGTGGACGGCTGAGGCTGAGGCTGCCTTCTCTGAGCCGAAGAGACGTTTCACCTCGGCCCCTATTCTTACGAACCCTGACCCATCTCTTCAGTTCATTGTTGAGGTTGATGCATCCAACACCGGTGTGGGGGCTGTTCTATCACAACGCTCAGTCTCCGACCAAAAGCTTCACCCTTGTGCTTTTTTTTCCCGACGACTGACAACCCCTGAGCGCAACTATGATGTTGGCAACAGGGAGCTGCTTGCTGTAAAGCTTGCGCTGGGAGAATGGAGGCACTGGCTGGAAGGCTCTGAACATCCATTCATTGTGTGGACAGACCACAGGAACCTGGTCTACATACAAACTGCCAAACGACTAAACTCCCGTCAGGCACGCTGGGCATTGTTTTTTGGGAGGTTCAACTTCACCCTTACCTACCGACCTGGTTCTAAAAACCTTAAACCTGACGCATTGTCCCGGCAGTTTGGGGTGGATCAGGATCCCATAGCTCCTGACACCATAATCCCCGCTACCAGAGTGGTGGGCGCTGTAACATGGGAGATTGAGAACTCGGTGAGGAAGGCACAGAGAGACCATCCAGATCCAGGAGATGGTCCAGATAACCGTTTGTTTGTACCTGACTCTGTCCGCTCACAGGTTCTCCTATGGAACCATGCTTCCCGCTTTGCCTGCCACCCGGGTGTGAGTCGGACCCTATCCCTCCTGAGACGACACTTCTGGTGGCCTTCTATGGAAGCGGACTCTCGAGCCTTTGTGCTGGCCTGCACTGTTTGCGCCCGTAGCAAGTCTTCACACCAGGCTCCTATCGGTCTACTCCAGCCTCTCCCAGTCCCTAGTCGTCCCTGGAGTCACATCGGCCTAGATTTTGTTACCGGCCTCCCGGTTTCACAGGGTAACACGACTATTCTCACTATTGTTGATCGCTTTTCCAAAGCGGTTCATTTTGTGCCTCTTCCTAAACTCCCCACAGCCTCTGGAACTGCTGACCTCTTAGTCAATCATGTGGTCCGGCTTCATGGCATTCTGACAGACATTGTTTCCGACCGAGGGCCACAGTTCATATCTCAGGTATGGAAAGCATTCTGTCGAGCACTTGGAGCATCTGTCAGTCTCTCCTCAGGCTATCATCCTCAGACTAACGGGCAGGCCGAAAGAGCCAATCAGGACCTTGGAGCTGCACTTCGTTGTGTCACCTCCCAGAATCCCACCTCCTGGAGCTTACATCTGCCCTGGATTGAATACGCTCATAACTCACTGTCTAGTGCTGCCACCGGTATGTCCCCATTTGAATGTTCTCTTGGATATCAACCCCCTTTGTTCCCAGCCCAAGAGGACGAGATCGCAGTTCCGTCTGTCCAAGCCCATCTCCATCGTTGTCGGAGGATTTGGAAGGATGCCCGCTCTGCCCTTCTCCGCTCCGATGAACGCAATCGACATATTGCAAACCGCCACCGGACCGTAGCTCCCCAGTTCCAACCAGGTCAGAAAGTTTCGACCTGCTTTCTGGATCTTGGTGATGCTTGATATTGTCAAGCCCTCTTCAAGTGAGCGTTCAGGTTCCTGGAGGCGTACGTCCCCGTTGTGAAGAGGAAGAATTCATTCTGAGGACCCGACAGCCCTCTTTTATCCCCATCCACCGGATGACCCAGCTAAACTCCTTCTCTGTAAGCACCAGCTGTGCTTCGCCACATGTCTCGGCAGTCTTGTGATCCTGCACGTGGATGATGTAGCCCTCAGCAGTGCCCCTTCTGTCCGCCTCAAAGACCTCAGTGTTGGTCATGTTTGCGTACACACCCGGACGGTGGCCATACAGGAGGCTCCAATGGAGGGTTAGATAGCCATATAGCAGGTACTGGGTGATTGAGGTCGGGTTGCCAGCCGTCAGGTCAAGGAGATCAGGGATGTGCTTCTCAGCGGCCGCCATGGCGGCGAGAAGCTCCGCCTGGCTCGGCAGACGATCCAGCTTGTTCCTCTTCATCTTGAACTGGTGGACAGTGACAGACTTCTTCAAGTCTTTCATGTTGGCTTTCACCTCTCTGATGATGTGGGTCATATCAGACTGGGTGAGCCTGCACCCCCGGAGCTTTGACTCAGACAAGTACCTCAGGACATGGTTCACATTCTTCAGGAACAACAGCGATGTTGTGACTGCCCGGCCCGACTTTACAATATACTCGCTCCAGCCACGGACCCTCTCCGTGTCTTTTAGGAACAGCCAATCTGACAGCCGGTTAACACCATGGGCCATGAATACGAGGAAGTTCTTTATCCAGCTGACATTGGACAGACAACTTCCTTTCCGTTTTACTGTCGGTGCGACACCCTCACAATGTAGCCTTTATTGAACCAGGTGAAGCCCCTTGAGGTCAAAAGATCTCTTCTTCAGGGCGACCTGCAGGACATCAGACACATGTAACATAGAAACAACAGAACAACAATAAGGACGACATAATGTACAGTTTACAAAACTCTATTCACAGTGACAGGTACCGTGAGAATCAGACAGCACGGCACCCAGCGAGTTCCAGAGTGAAGCAGGGGAACCAGAGTGCTCAGTTTCAAACAGCTTTGCAGACTGCTCCAAGTGAGAGGAGCTGCTCATCTGAAAGCTTTCTTCCCTCAGACAGTCCGAGCACTTGGAACATTCAATAAAACAACTGCATGAGATCTCAGGCAATACGTACTTTCAATTCGTCGAGAGATCAGAGAGCAGATATAACGAGGTAGTTTACCCAGCATGGCTTTAGAGATGAACGTGTCCCAGTGACTGAGCCTCCGTGCAGTTAGTGAAGCAGACCAGCCCTTGCATACAGGGTGCAGTGATGGGTTAATGCTTTACAGTTAGTCACACATCTCAGAGCGCTGTGATACGCAGCATCTGACTTGCTCAGGCAATGGGCAGGTGCATTCATATAGACCAGATCACCAGAGTCCAGCACAGGTCAAAGGTCAAAGAGCCTCTTCCTGGCCTCCAGGAGAAACAGGACGTGTTCCTGGAGAAGAACCCTAGCCTCACCCTCAGCTCCTCAGCAGGTTAGAGACCTGAGGTTTAGAAGAGAGACAATCATCAAGCAGATACCCAGGTGTTTGTAACAGGCAACAACTTCAAGTTTTGTTCCTTGCGTAGTTACAATATCTAAAACAGGCTCTGGAGTCTGTTTTTTTTTTTTGTTGCTTTTTAACAATGATGCCTGTACGTCTGAATGTACGTCTCCATGCTTTGAGGCAACGTGATTTCACGCATGGTATTCCCCCGTCCCCTCCCAGTGGACCAGTGAGGAGAGGGCCAGTCCTTATCCAGATCAGCTTTCAGCTTATTGTAGACGGACGCACGGGTCTTCTGGCATACAGGGCTCTCACTACCGGAGGCTTCTGGGGACCGCATGAGAGTCTTGACCGGAGTCTTGAGAGGGATCTCATTACCGGAGGCTTGGATTTTGCGGTGCTTTACCGTCCGCCCATCAGCATCCATATTCGGCCTTCTTCACGGCACCCCCCCTGTGCTGAAGGTTTACACTTGAACTCTTTTGTCATATTCGTCTTTCCACGGGTGGGTGCGCCTGGCAAAGCTGTGTACCCAAACTTAAGCACTCTCACTCTGACTAAACACATAAGGACATCCGGGTAAGACCTTAGTGCCTCTTAGTGCCCCTGGTACTCCATGTCGTTAAATGAGCTCAGTAATGTACTGCACAACATCACATGGGTAAACGAGCTCCGTGTTGCCCTGCAATATCACATTTGGTTTATTTCCAAAAAGCCAGGAAAATACACCTTTCTCCGTCATGTCCTGTAAAATATAATTCTTTGTTTATTTCCATCATTCAGGCAAATACACATATCTTTGTCCGCTCCAGGAGCAGAGTCGAACCCGCAGTTTGGAGGAACCGACCACCAAGCACCGGCACGTGGACCCGGAGGGGAGGCCCTCCGATGGCGGGTCAAATGTGCTGATACGGCAGCTGACGGCTGGACACTAGCCGTAGAAGAACACCCGGGCGGGAACCAGGCAGTTCACTCTTTGCAGACAAGCATATGTGGTTGTTACGCAAGATCAAACAGGTAGCCTGTGATGAAGTAGGGTCAACCCTATATCATGTGAAGCCACCGAGCACTTGTAGCAACCCTCTTAGGGACAAGCATATATGTGGAGCACGCCAATTGATGATACCGCAGCCGACGGCTTGACTCAAGCCTTGGGAGGGGCACCCGCGACCAGGCAATATCCCCCTTACGGCAAGCATATATGTACCAACCAGGTAGCCCGTGATGAAGTAGGGTCGACCATATATCATGTGAAGCCACCGAGCACCGGTCCCCGGGGGAACCGGGCCTGGGGCAAGGCCAATTGCTGTATGCCGCAGCCGACTAAGGCCGCTATGCAACAGTGGAGAGTAAGAGAAGCAAATGTTTGCCTGGCACTCCTCTGCGAAGTG
Source organism: Chaenocephalus aceratus (assembly GCA_023974075.1). Taxonomy (NCBI): domain Eukaryota; kingdom Metazoa; phylum Chordata; class Actinopteri; order Perciformes; family Channichthyidae; genus Chaenocephalus; species Chaenocephalus aceratus. Next base: position 12,035 of record JAMFTG010002934.1, read on the forward strand.
GGGAGGTTCCAGCCCGAAACGTTCACCCCGCTGCGGAACCCGTGGTGGGACCCCGGAGTCAGACGGTTCGTCTTGGAAACGCTTCATATCAGTCAATCAGAGTCGAACCCGCAGTTCAGAGGAACCGACCGCCAGAGCACCGGCACGTGGGGGAGAAGACCCTAGGATGGCGGGTCGCGTTTGCCATTCGATCAGTGAGGTCAGAGTAGAAGAACCCACAGTTTGGAGGAACCGACCGCCAGAGCACCGGCACGAGGCCGGGCCGGCGGAGGCCCTTCGATGGCGGGTCGCGTTTGCCATTCGATCAGTGAGCTCAGAGGAGAAGAACGCAGCAAAACATTTACAAAATCCGTTAATGTATGGGTGAGTTGGGGGGCGTGAACGGCTGGACAAAGGCCGTGGGGGGGCACCCAGGACCGGGCAGTGCCCCCGGTAGAAGAAACCGGGTGAAATCGGCCAAAACAGAAAAAAATTAATTCAAAAAAAATAACCAGGCAAAAGGGGTGAAAATGTAAAAAAGTATCCGAAAATAGTGCCTCATAACCCGGGTAGAGTCCCCTGTTAACTCCCATGTCATTCCTCCACAGGCAAAATAGTCAGATTCAAGTTTTTGGAGAACCAGGGAAAATGGGTGAAAATGAAAAAAAGTATCCGAAAATAGTGCCTCATAATGCGGGTAGAGTCCCCTGTCGACTCCCCTTGCATTCCTCCAGAGACCAGTTCAAAAACTTAAAGTTTGGTAAGAACCAGGCTAGGCAACAAATTCATCCGAGCCATAGTGCACATGGAGCGGATACATTCCTCCATGAAGTGAGACAGCCGTTTTTTTTCCCTGAGTCCTCTCAAAAACTGGGTTCCGATTTCGTGCGGATAGTAGTCTGAAATGGATGAATGCATTTTTTTGACAGAGAAGTGGAGGCTTGGTTTCCCCTCTCCGTTGTAAGTTTCAACGGGGGAGTGGAAAAGTGTCCGGGGCTTCGGCCGGAAGCGCCGAAGGGTTGAGCTTTTTGAGCCCCTCTCCGTTGGCACTCAGTCGTTTTTTCAACAATTTTTTAAAACTAAATTTTTGATTATTTTAAGATATAATTGACCGGTTTCTTTACTTTTTTCTTCTTTCCGCGGGTGGGGGCGCATGGCAGGCCGCCTATGAGCTCCCAAATTCGGCCTGGAACCTCCAGGATTTGTGGGCTAAGCTCCATAAACTGACAAAGTCACCCAGAAATGTCACTTTTATAGCCCAAAAATATATAATACAAAACATTTAAATAGTAAAAGGTACAATTGTGCTCCGAGTTACCCGGAATTTGATTTATATAGCCCCATGGTAGTGAATACAAATAATGTTCATGGAAAAAAGTGTTAAAACGCCTGATTAAAGCATATGCAGAACCCCAGTGAGCTCCAGACTATGTGCATTGTGTTTGGGAACTACGGGCACTATCGAGCACGCACAAAAGCACTCCCCACACGCAAACACACAGTACACCCGCGACTGTTACAATGAAGGCTCGGTAATCAGCTCACGGCCTATAGGCAGGGGTAAAGTGCTATTTTTTATGAGTGGGGAGCGGACCTCACCTCCTTTTTTTAAATATTGAAGTTAAAAGCATCAATCTGGTGCACTTTGAGAGCAACATTAAGAGATCTATGGATACATCTCTCAACACCCAGATGAAACACAACTGTAAGCAGATTTACTTTTTCTTTATGGATATTTTACAAATCACTCCCCTTTCAAACTGGATTCTTGTTTTACTGCCATATAGTATTTCATAAATATTTTTCCTTTATTCTCTTATTGTTTTTATAACTATAATGATCATATGAAGGTGAGTGTTACATGTTGTGATCATGGATGTTGCCCCTCGTGTCTGTTGTGTGATTGTGATGTGCTCTATGTGACATGTACTGTATGTAGTAACGTGTGTTGTTTATTGTTGTCTTTTATCCTCTCGCCTGAATCTACTTGTCTTTCATCCTTTTATTTTATATTTGTTTACAACTAATGCTGTTGATATATAGTGATGATAAGGGTGTCTATTACCATCCGGGGACAACAGCTGGAAATTAGCCATGTCGGCTAAAGCTGCTCCACGACACCATACATACATAACTAAACTAAACATGAAGAAACAAAGTAAAATATGTCATGCTTTTATTGTGAAATGGGAAAACTGTTTTTATAAAAGCAGATTTTTTATTGTGTGAATCAAATAATTAAGGTTCATTAAACAGATATTAAAATTAAATGGAAATAATAAAACAAGTTGATTCCTACAAACAAATGATTACACATTGGAGAGGGGGGGGGGGGGGGTTACAACTTCAAACATGTCAAAATACAACTTTATTAACACAGAAACCTTTAAAGAAAGAAAGTTTCCTTTTATAAAAAAATAGCGTTTAAAAAACATCTCAGCATCGGATCATCCCCAGAACCGCTGCCGGCCGGCGGGTGGAGTCAGCGCCTCCTGAGGGGCGGGTGGGAGGCTGAACACCGACCCCCCCGCCTCCACCGTGAACAGAAAGATCATGTTGGCGACCGTCATGGCGATGCTCGGCAGGAAGGAGAGGCCGAACCCGAAACCCCGGATACTGCTGCCGAACGCCGCCGCCACCCAGTACACCAGCCTGAGAAACAAAACAAACGCACCTTTAGTTAAACCAGACGGAGACACAAAACAAACGCACCTTTAGTTAAACCAGACGGAGACACAAAACAAACGCACCTTTAGTTAAACCAGACGGAGACACAAAACAAACACACCTTTAGTTAAACCAGACGGAGACACAAAACAAACGCACCTTTAGTTAAACCAGACGGAGACACAAAACAAACACACCTTTAGTTAAACCAGCTTGATACTCAAAACAAACGCACCTTTAGTTAAACCAGACGGAGACACAAAACAAACGCACCTTTAGTTAAACCAGCCTGAGAAACAAAACAACGCACCTTTAGTTAAACCAGACGGAGACACAAAACAAACACACCTTTAGTTAAACCAGCCTGATACTCAAAACAAACGCACCTTTAGTTAAACCAGACGGAGACACAAAACAAACGCACCTTTAGTTAAACCAGACGGAGACACAAAACAAACGCACCTTTAGTTAAACCAGACGGAGACACAAAACAAACGCACCTTTAGTTAAACCAGACGGAGACACAAAACAAACGCACCTTTAGTTAACACAGACACAAAACAAACGCACCTTTAGTTAAACCAGACGGAGACACAAAACAAACGCACCTTTAGTTAAACCAGACGGAGACACAAAACAAACGCACCTTTAGTTAACACAGACACAAAAACAAACGCACCTTTAGTTAAACCAGACGGAGACACAAAAACAAACGCACCTTTAGTTAAACCAGACGGAGACACAAAACAAACGCACCTTTAGTTAAACCAGACGGAGACACAAAACAAACGCACCTTTAGTTAAACCAGCCTGAGACGCAAAACAAACGCACCTTTAGTTAAACCAGACGGAGACACAATTTAAAGGTGGGGGTCTAATCCTGAGCTACAGGTGGTCCTGAACTAAAGGGGGTCCTGAGCTACAGGTGGTCCTGAGCTACAGGTGGGTTCTGAGCTACAGGTGCGTTCTGGGTTCTGGAGGGTCCTGACTCCTGAGCTACAGGGAGTACTGAGCTACAGGTGGTCCTGAGCTACAAGTGGTTCTGAGTTCTGGGGGGTCTCACCTCCCGAAGGCAAAGACCAGTCAGCAGGGGGACCAGCTTCAGGTGGTTCTGGGGGGTCCTGAGCTACAGGTGGTTCTGGGGGGTCCTGAGCTACAGGTGATTCTGGGGGGTCCTGAGCTACAGGTGGTCCTGAGCTACAGGTGGTTCTGAGCTACAGGTGGGTTCTGGGTTCTGAGCTACAGGTGGTCCTGAGCTACAGGTGGTCCTGACCTACAGGGGGTCCTGAGCTACAGGTGGTTCTGGGGGGTCCTGAGCTACAGGTGATTCTGGGGGGTCCTGAGCTACAGGTGGTCCTGAGCTACAGGTGGTTCTGAGCTACAGGTGGGTTCTGGGTTCTGAGCTACAGGTGGTCCTGAGCTACAGGTGGTTCTGGAGCTACAGGTGGTCCTGACCTACAGGGGGTCCTGAGCTACAGGTGGTTCTGGGGGGTCCTGAGCTACAGGTGGTCATGAGCTACAGGTGGTTCTGAGCTACAGGTGGGTTCTGGGTTCTGAGCTACAGGTGGTCCTGGAGCTACAGGTGGTCCTGACCTACAGGGGGTCCTGAGCTACAGGTGGTTCTGGGGGGTCCTGAGTTACAGGTGGTTCTGGGGGGTCCTGAGCTACAGGTGGTTCTGGGGGGTCCTTAGCTACAGGTGGTTCTGGGGGGTCCTGAGCTACAGGTGGTTCTGGGGGGTCCTGAGTTACAGGTGGTTCTGGAGCTACAGGTGGTCCTGAGCTACAGGGGGTTCTGGGGGGTCCTGAGTTACAGGTGGTTCTGGGGTGTCCTGAGCTACAGGTGGTTCTGAGCTACAGGTGGTCCTGGGGGGATTCTGAGCTACAGGTGGTTCTGGGGGGTTCTGAGCTACAGGTGGTTCTGGGGGGTCCTGAGCTATAGGTGGTTCTGGGGGGTTCTGAGCTACAGGTGTTTCTGAGCTACAGGTGGTTCTGAGCTACAGGTTGTTCTGAGCTACAGGTGGTTCTGGGTTCTGGGGGGTCCTGAGCTACAGGTGGATTCTGGGTTCTGAGCTACAGGGGGTCCTGAGCTACAGGTGGTCCTGAGCTACAGGTGGTTCTGGGGGGTCCTGAGCTACAGGGGGTTGAGCTACAGGTGGTTCTGAGCTACAGGTGGTCCTGAGCTACAGGTGGGTTCTGAGCTACAGGTGGGTTCTGAGCTACAGGTGGTTCTGGGGAGTCCTGAGCTACAGGGGGTTGAGCTACAGGTGGTTCTGAGCTACAGGTGGTCCTGAGCTACAGGTGGGTTCTGAGCTACAGGTGGTCCTGAGCTACAGGGGGTCCTGAGCTACAGGTGGGTTCTGAGCTACAGGTGGCTACAGGTGGTCCTGAGCTACAGGTGGTTCTGGGGGGTCCTGAGATACAGGTGGTCCTGAGCTACAGGTGGTTCTGAGCTACAGGTGGTCCTGAGCTACAGGTGGGTTCTGAGCTACAGGTGGGTTCTGAGCTACAGGTGGTTCTGGGGAGTCCTGAGCTACAGGGGGTTGAGCTACAGGTGGTTCTGAGCTACAGGTGGTCCTGAGCTACAGGGGGTCCTGAGCTACAGGTGGGTTCTGAGCTACAGGTGGTCCTGAGCTACAGGGGGTCCTGAGCTACAGGTGGGTTCTGAGCTACAGGTGGCTACAGGTGGTCCTGAGCTACAGGTGGCTACAGGTGGTCCTGAGCTACAGGTGGTTCTGGGGGGTCCTGAGATACAGGTGGTCCTGAGCTACAGGTGGTTCTGGGGGGTTCTGAGCTACAGGTGGTTCTGAGCTACAGGTTGTTCTGAGCTACAGGTGGTTCTGGGTTCTGGGGGGTCCTGAGCTACAGGTGGGTTCTGGGTTCTGAGCTACAGGGGGTCCTGAGCTACAGGTGGTCCTGAGCTACAGGTGGTTCTGGGGGGTCCTGAGCTACAGGGGGTTGAGCTACAGGTGGTGCTGAGCTACAGGTGGGTTCTGAGCTACAGGTGGTTCTGGGGGGTCCTGAGCTACAGGTGGTTCTGAGCTACAGGTGGTCCTGAGCTACAGGGGGTCCTGAGCTACAGGGGGTCCTGAGCTACAGGTTGGTTCTGAGCTACAGGTGGCTACAGGTGGTCCTGAGCTACAGGTGGTTCTGGGGGGTCCTGAGATACAGGTGGTCCTGAGCTACAGGTGGTTCTGGGGGGTCCTGAGATACAGGTGGTCCTGAGCTACAGGTGGTTCTGGAGGGTCCTGAGCTACAGGTGGTTCTGGGGGGTCCTGAGCTACAGGTGGTTCTGGGGGGTCCTGAGCTACAGGTGGTTCTGGGTTCTTGGGGGTCTCACCTCCCGAAGGCAAAGACCACGGTCAGCAGGGGGACCAGCTTCAGGTGGTCCTGGTTCAGGTACACTGACATGACGGACAGGTTCAGGAAGTAGATGAGGAACAGGGAGGCGGAGTCAGAGACGAAGCGTCGGTGCACAGAGACCTCAGGAAGCCCCGCCCCCTTTGCCTCATCATCAAAGTGAAGGCCAATCACAGAGGACCTGAGGCGAGTGACACCCAGCACCACCCAACCTGAGAGACAAACAGGTGAGAGGCAGACAGGTGAGAGGCAGACAGGTGAGTGACAGACAGGGGAGAGACAAACAGGAGAGAGGCAGACAGGTGAGAGAGGGACAGGAGAGAGGCAGACAGGTGAGAGGCAGACAGGTGAGAGACAGACAGGTGAGAGAGGGACAGGTGAGAGGCAGACAGGTGAGTGACAGACAGGTGAGAGGCAGACAGGTGAGAGAGAGACAGGTGAGAGGCAGACAGGTGAGAGAGGGACAGGTGAGAGAGGGACAGGTGAGAGAGAGACAGGTGAGAGGCAGACAGGTGAGAGAGGGACAGGTGAGAGAGGGACAGGTGAGTGACAGACAGGTGAGTGACAGACAGGTGAGAGAGAGATAGAGAGACAGGTGAGAGAGGGACAGGTGAGAGGCAGACAGGTGAGAGGGGGACAGGTGAGAGACAGACAGGTGAGAGAGGGACAGGTGACAGGCAGACAGGTGAGAGACAGACAGGTGAGAGACAGACAGGTGAGAGAGGGACAGGTGAGAGGCAGACAGGTGAGAGGCAGACAGGTGAGAGGCAGACAGGTGAGAGGCAGACAGGTGAGAGGCAGACAGGTGAGAGAGGGACAGGTGAGAGGCAGACAGGTGACAGGCAGACAGGTGAGAGGGGGACAGGTGAGAGAGAGACAGGTGAGAGGGACAGGTGAGAGAGGGACAGGTGAGAGACAGACAGGTGAGTGACAGACAGGTGAGAGAGAGAGAGACAGGTGAGAGAGGGACAGGTGAGAGGCAGACAGGTGAGAGACGGACAGGTGAGAGAGAGACAGGTGAGAGGGACAGGTGAGAGAGGGACAGGTGAGAGGGACAGGTCCTCACCCAGGACTATGGGCAGCACACTGAACACGGAGCACCTCAGGGTGTAGACGACTCTGAGGGGGGGGCCGTCCATCAGGGGGGCGTCAAACGGCAGGAAGACAAACCCCCCCCACACCAAGAGAGGGAAGAACAGGGCCGCCGTCCCCAGAGAGACAGACAGCTTCAGCACGTCCCTGCACCCCCCACCTGAGAGACAGACAGGCAGAGACAGAGGTTACAGACAACACGTAAGGGTTCTGTGCTCTGATGGCTTCAGACCCAGAGGGGCGTAGCTCGCTCAGCTCGTGCTCTGATGGCTTCAGACCCAGAGGGGCGTAGCTCGCTCAGCTCGTCCTGATGGCTTCAGACCCAGAGGGGCGTAGCTCGCTCAGCTCGTCCTGATGGCTTCAGATCCAGAGGGGCGTAGCTCGCTCAGCTCGTGCTGATGACTTCAGACCCAGAGGGGCGTAGCTCGCTCAGCTCGTGCTCTGATGGCTTCAGACCCAGAGGGGCGTAGCTCGCTCAGCTCGTGCTCTGGTGACTTCAGATCCAGAGGGGCGTAGCTCGCTCAGCTCGTGCTGATGGCTTCAGATCCAGAGGGGCGTAGCTCGCTCAGCTCGTGCTCTGATGGCTTCAGACCCAGAGGGGCGTAGCTCGCTCAGCTCGTGCTCTGATGGCTTCAGATCCAGAGGGGCGTAGCTCGCTCAGCTCGTCCTGATGACTTCAGATCCAGAGGGGCGTAGCTCGCTCAGCTCGTGCTCTGGTGACTTCAGATCCAGAGGGGCGTAGCTCGCTCAGCTCGTGCTCTGATGGCTTCAGATCCAGAGGGGCGTAGCTCGCTCAGCTCGTCCTGATGGCTTCAGATCCAGAGGGGCGTAGCTCGCTCAGCTCGTCCTGATGGCTTCAGATCCAGAGGGGCGTAGCTCGCTCAGCTCGTCCTGATGACTTCAGATCCAGAGGGGCGTAGCTCGCTCAGCTCGTGCTCTGGTGACTTCAGACCCAGAGGGGCGTAGCTCGCTCAGCTCGTGCTCTGGTGACTTCAGACCCAGAGGGGCGTAGCTCGCTCAGCTCGTCCTGATGACTTCAGATCCAGAGGGGCGTAGCTCGCTCAGCTCGTGCTCTGATGGCTTCAGATCCAGAGGGGCGTAGCTCGCTCAGCTCGTCCTGATGGCTTCAGATCCAGAGGGGCGTAGCTCGCTCAGCTCGTGCTCTGATGGCTTCAGATCCAGAGGGGCGTAGCTCGCTCAGCTCGTGCTCTGGTGACTTCAGACCCAGAGGGGCGTAGCTCGCTCAGCTCGTGCTCTGGTGACTTCAGATCCAGAGGGGCGTAGCTCGCTCAGCTCGTCCTGATGGCTTCAGATCCAGAGGGGCGTAGCTCGCTCAGCTCGTCCTGATGACTTCAGATCCAGAGGGGCGTAGCTCGCTCAGCTCGTGCTCTGGTGACTTCAGATCCAGAGGGGCGTAGCTCGCTCAGCTCGTCCTGATGACTTCAGATCCAGAGGGGCGTGACTAAAGTCCTTCATCCGGTTAAATATAGTTGTAATTGTATCATTAAAGTTCAAGAAAGGATGGTTTGCGGAAAAAACGCAAAGCCAGCGTACAATCACTGACTGGTACACTTGGGTATACTCACATTTGTTAGGGGGCGTGTCCTCTGTCGACTCGTACTGGAAGCCATGTTGGTTGTAGTCCTGTAGTCCTTGGGGACCTAGGAAAGGGCTTTTCTCGGACTGCGTTTCCCAGAATGCCTCAGGGTCTCTCAGCACGGTGACTGCAGGACTGAACACCTGAGCTGCTCTCTCCGGCAGCTGGTTCTCCTCACCTGTCTGTCTCTCACTCTCTGTCCAGCTCACCGCCTCACCTGTCTGTCTCTCACCTCTCTGTCCCTCACCTGTCTGTCCCTCACCTGTCTGTCTGTCACCAGGCCATGGCAGGGTGCTTGGCTCCATCACCCTCCTAATGTCGTTCATCTGTCTGTCTGTCTCTCTATTGTATGTCTCTCTGTCTGTCTCTCTGTCTGTCTGTCTGTCTGTCTGTCTGTCTGTCTGTCTCTCTCTCTGTCTCTCTATTGTATGTCTCTCTGTCTGTCTGTCTGTCTGTCTGTCTCTCTCTCTGTCTGTCTCTCTATTGTATGTCTCTCTGTCTGTCTGTCTGTCTGTCTGTCTGTCTCTCTCTCTGTCTGTCTCTCTGTCTCTCTGTCTGTGAAAGAGCAGAAACAGAGTCAGTAGTTTAATGACACATCTTGGATAAATGCTTATGCTTGAGAATGCTGTTTCTAACAAAGTCACGCGCATGGTGTACGTTAGCCCCGCCCACTGCAGTGACGTCGCCAACATGGCGGCCGCGGTGTGAGCAGTTTAATATTGAAAACATGAAAAATAAAAAGTGAGTAAACACAAACAATCCGTGAGTTTCTGTCTGCGTGGATCCGCCAGTTACTCCCCACCGACTCCTTAATATAATGTATACATAATAATATATGTATACATAATATAATGTATACAACTCGTGTTAGTAAATACTTATGTATAACTCCGAGCTAACATGCTAACAGCTGCAGTCAGGGTAAACTCAGAGGAAATAAAGGTTAAAGGAGATTAAAGTATGTTAAAGGAGATTAAAGTATGTTAAAGTATAAACAGAGTAAACGCACCAGCTCGAGCAGCTCCTCTCTTCTTCTGTTGTTGTTAAAGATCCCGGAAGCTCAGGTGAGTCACGTCAGGTGAGTGACGTCACAGCGTCCCCATTTTAATACTACAGTGTTGATGTACTTAAACATGTTATACTGCAGTACTACATGTATAAGTACACCAGTATATACAGGTTATGATTGTTAATATCAGACCACATAGATACTCAGGCACGTACAAGCACCTAAAGTACAGCAATGCAGTAAAAGTACTCTGTTACTGACCGCCGCTGATTTAAGTACACAAAGATACACTGTGAGTGAGACAGCAGCTGCAGAATAGATACAGTCAGTACCAGACACACACACACACGCGCGCGCGCATGCACACACACATACAGAGACGCACACACACGCAAGCACGCACGCACACACACACACACACACACACACACACACATACAGAGACACACACACGCACACAGAGACGCACACACGCACAGAGACGCACGCACACACACACACACACACACACACACACACACACACACACACACACACACGCACACACACACACACACACACACAATCTAAACATGGTAATGTGAGTTCTGTATTTGTGTTCACTGAGCTACCAGCAGAGGGCAGTGTGTGTGAGTGTGTGTGTGTGTTGCCATGGTAACAGTGGTATCAGTGAGTACCAGGGAGCAGCTGTTAGTAACAGTCCTCAGTAATACTACATACGTTATACATGTTATAGTGAAATATAAGCACATGTATAAGTACTACAGTTTGTGTATTATACATGTATAAGTACTACAGTTTGTGTATTATACATGTATAAATAATACAGTTGATGAAATACACGTGTATAAGTGCTAAAGTTTGTGTATTATTTGTGTATAAGTACTACAGTGTGTGTATTATACGTGTATAAGTACTACAGTTTGTGTATTATATGTGTATAAGTACTACAGTTTGTGTATTACACGTGTATAAGTACTACAGTTTGTGTATTATATGTGTATAATAATAATAATAATAATAATAAACCTGCAGGTCCACTGCAACTCTGACTACTTTTGAATCCAGCAAGAAGACTTTTCTTTTTGTCGCTGCTTTTAATTGAACTATTCATATCTTAAACTGCACTGTAACTTCTATCCATGTATTTTTTCTTTTTATGTTTATTTTATTAGCTTTTATTTTTAATGACTGATTTTAAATGCCATTTTCTTAATGTCTTTCGTTTTTTGTAAACCACTTTGAATTGCCTTGTGTTGAAAAGTGCTATATAAATAAACTTGCCTTGCCTTGCCTATACTACAGTTTGTGTATTACACATGTATAAGTACTACAGTTTGTGTATTATAAGTGTATAAGTACTACGGTTTGTGTATTATAAGTGTATAAGTACTACGGTTTGTGTATTATACGTGTATAACTTATACACGTATAACGTGTATGTGTATAAGTTATACACGTATAATACACAAACCGTAGTACTTATACACTTATAATACACAAACTGTAGTACTTATACAGTATAAGTACTACAGTTTGTGTATTTCTGATCATTTGTCTTTGTGTTATGAAGCAGGAGGTGTGTTTGTTTGGGACCTCCCTCCGGGGCGGGTGGGGTTAGTGTTTCGGGGTTCCACGTCACACAGCAGCGTGTTGGCCAGTCTGTGAGGGGGGGGCGGGGTTAATGGAGCCTCATGTTTATCCACCACGTGACCTCTTGCAGCCCTGTGATTGGTTCCTTCGTGTCACATGTCACGGTGACACGTTGTCATAGAGACTGACTCCGTCCACGGAGGCCACTCCGCTGCCCCGTCGCGAAAACAAGCGTTCCCTAACAGATGCTGGTGGGCGGGGCTTACAAGCGTGCGGTGCGCTGATTGGCTGGCTGTCGCAGCAGCGGGCTGAGCTGTGGTTGGTCAGAAGTAGAGCGCAGAGCTGTCAGTCAGAGTGACGCCCCGCCCCCAGGCACAGACTGCGGACGGACCCGGACCAGAACCCAGCGCTCCGGACCTTTACCGAATATTACCGATCACTACCGATCCTTAACGATTATTGATCTGAGAGATCGATCAGCGGGGAGATGTCCCGGCTGCTGGAGAGCAGGAGGCAGGACAGGATGAAGGAGATCAACCTGAAGGTAACAAAAAGACACGAGCACACGGGCGCGTGCACTGATCGATGCTTAATATCACCGTGCGCGCGATCAGATTAGTTTTAACGTGTTTCCGGTGAGAAGGGTGCGCGAGAGGGGAACTCCTCTATGTGCCAACATCTGTCCGTTACACTCAGTGTGTGTGTGTGTTTAGTTTTACAGTGTGTGTGTGTGTGTGTGTGTGTGTGCGCGCGCGTGTGTGTGAGATAGAGAAGTTAACGGAGCTCAGAAACGGGAAACTGTTTTTCTCACAGTTCAAACGGAAACGCAGTTAACGTTTAATATACAGGAGTGAGAGTGTGTGTGTGTATGCGTGGTGTGTGGAGAGTGCGTGTGTGAGAGTGCGTGTGTGAGAGTGTGTGGCGCTTTTTTCGGTCCGTTAGGCAGCAGCGTGGCCGCTTGTCCTGCAGGAGGAAACGAGAGGGGGAGGGGGGCTGTGTGTGTGTGTGTGTGTGTGGTGTGTGAGCGTGTGTGTGTGAGCGTGTGTGTGAGCGTGTGTGTGAGCGTGAGCGTGTGTGTGTGTGGATGCAGAAGTGTTGGTCAGGAGTGAAGCTGGATGTTTGACCTCTGATCTCGGACTAAACTATAAAAAACAAATTGAAATCAAAGTGTTTTAGTGAGAGAGAGAGAGACGAGAGACAGAGTGAGAGACAGAGAGAGAGACACAGAGAGACAGATAGAGACAGAGAGAACAGAGAGACCAGAGAGAGAGACAGAGAGACAGAGAGAGACAGAGAGAGAGAGAGACAGAGAGACAGAGAGAGAGACACAGAGAGACAGAGAGAGACAGAGAG
>JAMFTG010002935.1:0-7500 GCA_023974075.1 Chaenocephalus aceratus
AATTAGCATTAATTTAAAAAAACAGTTAAATATTCACTTAAATTTCAAATTTTTGTTTTTACAACACCAACTCAGTATACAGTATCGCTGGAGGGTCAGACACAATTATCGTAGGAAATGAGCATGTTCAGTCGATAAATGTGGCCGTCATTACTCTAAACGTGTTTGCAAAAGGCGGGGCTTAGATAGAAAATGCTCATAAGTCATCAACAATGTACCAAAAAAACACACAGTTTGTTGGTAAGGTTCAATCATTTTGGACTATAGGGGGGCGCCAAAAACATGACAAATGTATAACTCATGAACCGATGGACGAAATCTTTTTTTTTTTTTTTTTAGACATACTCTGGGGATGAGTATGAACTTATATTTAAAGTGTCACAACGAATGACAAAAGTGGGCGTGGCCTGTACTTTTTTTTTGATGACGATCACAGCCCACGACTTTTTGAAGAATGTAAACAAAACGTAATTTTTCAAAAAAACTGCTCACTAGCACCCCCTATTGTGTGGTAGTCACATATAGTTTCTCAAAACGTCACGAATTTTGGTACAGACATTCCTCATGAATTGCGGATATATTTGTAAATACATTCCATTAGCCCCGCCCCCCAAAAAGTCGGCCCATTTTGAAATATGTGAATTTTTTCAGCCTTTTTACGCACGTTCTTGCGAACTCCTCCTAGGGAATGATCGGAAAAATTCCAATCCAGGACATTTCCAATGTGATGCTACATTGCGAAGGAATAGTCGATCGCTCAAACGAGGACATCGTAAGCGAACGGAGAACTTTCCATTTTTGACGATTTACATGTCACAAATTACTCCAAATGACTCGGATATAGTTATTCCGATATTCACGAAACGCTGTATACATATTGCTATTATGATTGCACACATATTTCAAATTTCCTTCCATTAGCCCCGCCCCCCAGAAAGTCGGCCATTTTGAAATATGTGCGTTTTTCAGCCATTTAACGCACGTTCTTGCAAACTCCTCCTAGGGGAATGATCGGAAAAATTCCAATCCAGGACAAGTTCAGCCCATTTCCAATGTGATGCTAAATTGCGAAGGAATAGTTGATCGCACAAACGAGGACTTCGTAGCGAACGGAGAACTTTCCATGTTGACGATTTACATGGCGCAAATTGCTCCAAACTGCTCGCATATAGTTATTCCGATATTCACGAAACGCTGTATACATATTGCTATTATGATTGCACACATATTTCAAATTGCCTTCCATTAGCCCCGCCCCCCGAAAGTTGGCCCATTTTGAAAAATGTGCGTTTTTCAGCCACTTTACGCACGTTTCTTGCGAACTCCTCCTAGGGGAAAGATCAGAAAAATTCCAATGCAGGACAGGTTTAGCCCCTATCCCGTAAGCTAACAGCGAATACACCATTGTTGACGATTTACATGGCGCAAATTGCTCCAAACTGCTCGCATATAGTTTTTCCAATATTCACGAAACGCTGTATACATATTGCTATTATGATTGCACACATATTTCAAATTGCCTTCCATTAGCCCCGCCCCCCAGAAAGTTGGCCATTTGAAAAATGTGCGTTTTTCAGCCACTTTACGCACGTTCTTGCGAACTCCTCCTAGGGGAAAGATCAGAAAAATTCCAATGCAGGACAAGTTCAGCCCATTTCCAATGTGATGCTAAATTGCGAAGGAATAGTTGATCGCACAAACGAGGACTTCGTAAGCGAACGGAGAACTTTCCATTGTTGACGATTTACATGGCGCAAATTGCTCCAAACTGCTCGCATATAGTTATTCCGATATTCACGAAACGCTGTATACATATTGCTATTATGATTGCACACATATTTCAAATGCCTTCCATTAGCCCCGCCCCCCAGAAAGTTGGCCATTTTGAAAAATGTGCGTTTTTCAGCCACTTTACGCACGTTCTTACGAACTCCTCCTAGGGGAAAGATCAGAAAAATTCCAATGCAGGACAGGTTTAGCCCCTATTCCCGTAAGCTAACAGCGAATACACCATTGTTGACGATTTACATGGCGCAAATTGCTCCAAACTGCTCGCATATAGTTTTCCAATATTCACGAAACGCTGTATACATATTGCTATTATGATGCACACATATTTCAAATTGGCTTTTATTAGCCCCCGCCCCCCAGAAAGTCAGCCATTTTGAAAAATGTGCGTTTCTCATGTATTTTAAGCACATTTTTGCAAAGTCCTCCTAGGAGAATATTCGGAAAAATTCCAATCCAGGATAGGTTCAGCCCCTATCCAATATGATGCTAAATTGTGAAGAAAATAGTTGCTAGCTCAAACGGGGAGCTCGTAAGCTAACGGAGAATGTACCATTTTTGACGATTTACATGTCACAAATTACCCCAAATGACAACAAAACTACTCGCGTATAGTTATTCCGATATTCACGAAACACTGTATACGCATTGCTCTTATGATTGCGACATATTTCAAATTGCCTTTTATTAGCCCCGTAACTTTTTTGGAACATTTATATGTCAAATAACCTACTGAATCCTGCCTGTCTGCCTGGCACATCAACGCTCACAAACACACAACATACACACAGACACACAAACACACCAACACGTTCTACAACAAACACAAACAGCTCCTAAAGCATATAATAAATATAAATATTAGGCTACAGCCCTTGTATTTATTATGTGAAGCACCATATGGTTTCATGAAAAATCTCCTAAAGCCTACAAATAAACACCCCCTCCCCACACAAACACTTTCTCTGTCTATAAGGCTTACAGTTACATTGTTCAATCATGCTTTAGCAACCATGTCTTTATTATGATCTCTTGTTTTTCTCTGTGATTACCACAATTCTGGAGAAATGGATCTGCTGGGGAACGACCCCTACTTTGAAAAGTGCACGGCCAATCAGAAGGACAGAGCTGCCACCTGAGCTGCTGGATAAAGCAAGCCTGAACAGCGCTCAGGAAACATCATCCACCCAAACCTCCGCTGACTGCAGTACAGACGTATGAGTGTAGACGTGTAGAGCTCATCACTGCTGTCACTTCAGCCTTACATACTTTTACTTGTAATTAAAACATTACATCTGTGTGCCATATAGTACTTGTCATTTTGCATATACTGTATATACTTATTACATTGCATTGTCTTTATTTGAAATACTGTCTACACTTAATCTACAACTTCTCTCATATCATTGAATCTACATTGTGGTTGTTATATATTTATCTGTTATCTTGCACTTCTTTGCGTCTTGGGTTTACATTTAAATTGTTGCTGTGACGGACTGCGGAGCTGAGCAAAACACACACTAACAGTTAGACCAAACACACTTCGCTATTCCATCTACCTCTGGAGCTAGCTAAACTAGTTATAAATATGTTTATTCTTCACTGTCGGCATATCGCTACCTGGTTGATGCAGGAAAAATGGTACCAACACAACTGGCGCACATGCCTAAGATTTCCTGGTCAGAAACAAAGGAACGCAAAGTCAGGTAAACAATTTAGAGGGATGACAAACGGCTCATTTCGGAGGACTGAGGGGGGGGACCAGCAACCCTCCCCGACAGGCGCACAGACGCGAGGGCCCGCTCATCACTGCGCGCACAAGTGCGACCGCAGTTTAAATTATTATTATTATTGAAACATGACCAGTAAGTTTCAAATTTTCAAATAAATTATTTCCGGACATTTGACCGGCAAGAAAAAATCCTAGCGGAAACCCTACTACTTCGTTCATACTACTACTTACAGGACTAATACTACGCTAACAGAATACTAGCTACACCTACAGGACTAATGCTACACCACTAACAGAATACTAGCTACACCTACAGGACTAATACTACGCTAACAGAATATTAGCTACACCTACAGGACTAATGCTACGCTAACAGAATACTAGCTACACCTACAGGACTAATGCTACGCTAACAGAATACTAGCTACACCTACAGGACTAATACTACGCTAACAGAATATTAGCTACACCTACAGGACTAATACTACGCTAACAGAATACTAGCTACACCTACAGGACTAATACTACCACTAAGAGAATACTAGCTACACCTACAGGACTAATACTACCACTAACAGAATATTAGCTACACCTACAGGACTAATGCTACCACTAACAGAATACTAGCTACACCTACAGGACTAATGCTACCACTAACAGAATACTAGCTACACCTACAGGACTAATGCTACCACTAACAGAATACTAGCTACACCTACAGGACTAATGCTACCACTAACAGAATACTAGCTACACCTACAGGACTAATGCTACCACTAACAGAATACTAGCTACACCTACAGGACTAATGCTACCACTAACAGAATACTAGCTACACCTACAGGACTAATGCTACCACTAACAGAATACTAGCTACACCTACAGGACTAATGCTACCACTAACAGAATACTAGTAGTACAGGACTAATACTACCACTAACAGAATACTAGCTACACCTACAGGACTAATACTACCACTAACAGAATATTAGCTACACCTACAGGACTAATGCTACGCTAACAGAATACTAGCTACACCTACAGGACTAATACTACGCTAACAGAATACTAGCTACACCTACAGGACTAATACTACCACTAAGAGAATACTAGCTACACCTACAGGACTAATACTACCACTAACAGAATATTAGCTACACCTACAGGACTAATACTACCACTAACAGAATACTAGCTACACCTACAGGACTAATGCTACCACTAACAGAATATTAGCTACACCTACAGGACTAATACTACCACTAACAGAATACTAGCTACACCTACAGGACTAATGCTACCACTAACAGAATACTAGCTACACCTACAGGACTAATGCTACCACTAACAGAATACTAGCTACACCTACAGGACTAATACTACCACTAACAGAATACTAGCTACACCTACAGGACTAATACTACCACTAACAGAATACTAGCTACACCTACAGGACTAATACTACCACTAACAGAATACTAGCTACACTTACAGGACTAATACTACCACTAACAGAATACTAGTAGTACAGGACTAATACTACCACTAACAGAATACTAGTAGTACAGGACTAATACTACAACTAACAGAATACAAGCTACACCTACAGGACTAATACTACCACTAACAGAATATTAGCTACACCTACAGGACTAATACTACCACTAACAGAATACTAGTAGTACAGTTCTAATACTACCACTAACCGGGCCCGGCGCCACGAGAGGGCAAAAGGGGGCATTGCCCCCTCAGTTGTCTTATTTGCACCCTCACCTTGAGCATCATTCATCCATCAAAAAGTACAATAAATGTCACGATTATTAAATAACTTTAAATAATTATTTTCCCCAACACACGTTACTATGTTTAGATCAGATGTGTGGGTCAAGCAACGTGTAAACAAGCCTCAACCCCAAGTGAGCTTGTAGTCTTAATGTTAGCGTGTGTGCCTAGCTGTAAACACAGTCAGATGGGGGACCAAAACGTCCCCGTTTTCCAGGCAAAGTCCCCGTTTTTGTGGCCGGTATCCGGTTGAAACTCCCGAAAATATTCCCGTTTTTGAATGTGAGTTAAAAAACAGAGCAAGGTGAAATAAAATGTTACATGTCAGTAAAAACAGAGTAACAGTGTTGTGCCTTTTTGTAGCATTAGCGTATTTCTTCTTCTACTAGTTCTTCTACCTCTACTTCTTCTTCTTCTTCTACTTCTTCTTCTTCTAATTCAATGTACCTGCCCGCGAGATATTGGACAAATCCATAGTATTACAACAAAAGTACTTTAAACGAGGTAAATTACGAATGTATGTTCTCAATCGCCAAGTATGGGATTGAATATTACATTAGTTTAGATTAGATTTATTGTCATGTAAATTAATTTGCACAGCTCTGTTGTGGTCATCTGTATTATATAAACCGTATTGGTGCAATGAGCGACATCTAGTGGCGGATTGTGGAATATTGATCTGATTGTTCTCATGGCAGCTAGACTCTAGAGACAAACCAGGGGACTTTACTTTTAATCTGTGTCTGTCCATTTGGTGTAGTGGTTTATCCAATATTACATTTGGTTTATATATTAGTCACTTTCTTATGAAAGGCCAGGTTTTAGGTCTTGGTCTGAACATGCAATCCTGGAAATATCTAGATAGGTAGTAAGTAAGTAACATCTGTATAGGAAGACGAGTTAAGGGATAGAGGAGCCAATTTATAGATTGAGGAAATGAATGTTAGTCTGTGAACCAAAGTGCAGCCATCTAGTGATGTGCTCTCTGTTATTAAAGATCAGAGGAACAGAACGAGAGGGGTCAATCCGGAATACAAATAAAGAAGCAAAGAGACTGTAGAGCAGTGAGTAGGAAAAAAGCTTGGTGTGTCATTTCATTACGTTGTCAGTATTTTTCGTTGTTGTGAGAAAAAAAAAATCGTCCCCTCGGATTTTTGAACAGCCCCCTCAGTCACTCGTCCTGGAGCCGGGCCTGCCCCCTCAGTCACTCATCCTGGAGCCGGGCCTGCCCCCTCAGTCACTCATCCTGGAGCCGGGCCAGCCCCCTCAGTCACTCATCCTGGAGCCGGGCCTGCCCCCTCAGTCACTCGTCCTGGAGCCGGGCCAGCCCCCTCAGTCACTCATCCTGGAGCCGGGCCTGCCCCCTCAGTCACTCGTCCTGGAGCCGGGCCTGCCACTGACACAGCACATACTAATACTACACTAAAAGAAGCTGCCGTGTTTTCTTACCCAGGTGTTGAAGTCGAGCAGGTAAGCAGAGTCGAGCTGGAGGAGGGGGGGGGCAGCAGGGTGCGGGGGGAGGGGGGGGAGGGCGGAGCGTGGGGGGGAGGGTAGGCAGGAGGGGGCGGGATCATCACTGACAGACAGAGGGAATCAGTCAGTGTTGATAAAAGAGAGCGAGTCATCATCTGCAAACAAAGCCAATCGGTGAGCCTGAAACACAGGAGAGTCCGGGGCCCTAGACCCTGACCAGTGACCCCTAGACCCCTAGACCCTTACCCAGTGACCCCTAGACCCTACCCAGTGACCCCTAGACCCCTAGACCCTTACCCAGTGACCCCTAGACCCCTACCCAGTGACCCCTAGACCCCTAGACCCTGACCCAGTTACTCCTAGACCCTGACCCAGTGACCCCTAGACCCCTAGACCCTTACCAGTGACCCTAGACCCTACCAGTGACCCTAACCCTAGACCTACCAGTGCTCCTAGACCGCCAGTGACCCCTAGACCCCTAGACCCCTACCCAGTGACTCCTAGACCCTGACCCAGTGACCCCTAGACCCCTAGACCCTTACCCAGTGACCCCTAGACCCTTACCCAGTGACTCCTAGACCCTTACCCAGTGACCCCTAGACCCTTACCGAGTGACCCCTAGACCCTTACCCAGTGACCCCTAGACCCTTACCCAGTGACCCCTAGACCCTTACCCAGTGACCCCTAGACCCTTACCCAGTGACCCCTAGACCCTTACTCAGTGA
>JAMFTG010002935.1:20000-23865 GCA_023974075.1 Chaenocephalus aceratus
CCTTCACCTCACCCTCAAGGTTCCTTCACCTCACCCTCAAGGTTCCCTCACATCACCCTCAAGGTTCCTTCACCTCACCTTCAAGGTTCCTTCACCTCACCCTCAAGGTTCCCTCACATCACCCTCAAGGTTCCTTCACCTCACCCTCATGGTTCCCTCACATCACCCTCATGGTTCCCTCACATCACCCTCACGGTTCCCTCACATCACCCTCACGGTTCCCTCACATCACCCTCACGGTTCCCTCACATCACCCTCGTGGTTCCCTCACATCACCCTCAAGGTTCCCTCACATCACCCTCAAGGTTCCCTCACATCACCCTCAAGGTTCCCTCACATCACCCTCAAGGTTCCCTCACATCACCCTCATGGTTCCCTCACATCACCCTCAAGGTTCCCTCACATCACCCTCAAGGTTCCCTCACCTCACCCTCAAGGTTCCCTCACATCACCCTCGTGGTTCCCTCACATCACCCTCATGGTTCCTTCACCCTCATGGTTCCCTCACATCACCCTCATGGTTCCTTCACCCTCATGGTTCCCTCAAATCACCCTCAAGGTTCCCTCACATCACCCTCAAGGTTCCCTCACATCACCCTCAAGGTTCCCTCACATCACCCTCATGGTTCCTTCACCTCACCCTCAAGGTTCCTTCACCTCACCCTCAAGGTTCCTTCACCTCACCCTCAAGGTTCCCTCACATCACCCTCAAGGTTCCTTCACCTCACCCTCAAGGTTCCTTCACCTCACCCTCAAGGTTCCCTCACATCACCCTCAAGGTTCCCTCACATCACCCTCAAGGTTCCTTCACCTCACCCTCAAGGTTCCTTCACCTCACCCTCAAGGTTCCCTCACATCACCCTCAAGGTTCCTTCACCTCACCCTCAAGGTTCCTTCACCTCACCCTCAAGGTTCCTTCACCTCACCCTCAAGGTTCCCTCACATCACCCTCAAGGTTCCCTCACCCTCAAGGTTCCCTCACATCACCCTCGTGGTTCCTTCACATCACCCTCAAGGTTCCCTCACATCACCCTCATGGTTCCTTCACCTCACCCTCAAGGTTCCCTCACATCACCCTCAAGGTTCCTTCACCTCACCCTCAAGGTTCCTTCACCTCACCCTCAAGGTTCCCTCACATCACCCTCAAGGTTCCTTCACCTCACCATCAAGGTTCCTTCACCTCACCCTCATGGTTCCCTCACATCACCCTCATGGTTCCCTCACATCACCCTCACGGTTCCCTCACATCACCCTCATGGTTCCCTCACATCACCCTCAAGGTTCCCTCACATCACCCTCGTGGTTCCCTCACATCACCCTCATGGTTCCTTCACCCTCATGGTTCCCTCACATCACCCTCAAGGTTCCCTCACATCACCCTCAAGGTTCCCTCACCTCACCCTCAAGGTTCCCTCACATCACCCTCGTGGTTCCCTCACATCACCCTCATGGTTCCTTCACCCTCATGGTTCCCTCACATCACCCTCAAGGTTCCCTCACATCACCCTCAAGGTTCCCTCACATCACCCTCAAGGTTCCCTCACATCACCCTCAAGGTTCCCTCACATCACCCTCAAGGTTCCCTCACATCACCCTCATGGTTCCCTCACATCACCCTCAAGGTTCCCTCACATCACCCTCATGGTTCCCTCACATCACCCTCATGGTTCCTTCACATCACCCTCATGGTTCCCTCACCCTCAAGGTTCCCTCACATCACCCTCATGGTTCCCTCACATCACCCTCATGGTTCCTTCACATCACCCTCATGGTTCCCTCACCCTCAAGGTTCCCTCACAACACCCTCGTGGTTCCCTCACATCACCCTCGTGGTTCCCTCACATCACCCTTGTGGTTCCCTCACATCACCCTCAAGGTTCCCTCACATCACCCTCAAGGTTCCCTCACATCACCCTCATGGTTCCTTCACATCACCCTCATGGTTCCCTCACCCTCAAGGTTCCCTCACAACACCCTCGTGGTTCCCTCACATCACCCTCGTGGTTCCCTCACATCACCCTCGTGGTTCCCTCACATCACCCTCAAGGTTCCCTCACATCACCCTCGTGGTTCCCTCACATCACCCTCAAGGTTCCCTCACATCACCCTCGTGGTTCCCTCACATCACCCTCGTGGTTCCCTCACATCACCCTCGTGGTTCCCTCACATCACCCTCAAGGTTCCCTCACATCACCCTCAAGGTTCCCTCACATCACCCTCAAGGTTCCCTCACATCACCCTCAAGGTTCCCTCACATCACCCTCGTGGTTCCCTCACATCACCCTCAAGGTTCCCTCACATCACCCTCATGGTTCCCTCACATCACCCTCATGGTTCCCTCACATCACCCTCATGGTTCCCTCACCATCACCCTCATGGTTCCCTCACATCACCCTCATGGTTCCCTCACATCACCCTCGTGGTTCCCTCACATCACCCTCGTGGTTCCCTCACATCACCCTCATGGTTCCCTCACATCACCCTCGTGGTTCCCTCACATCACCCTCAAGGTTCCCTCACATCACCCTCGTGGTTCCCTCACATCACCCTCGTGGTTCCCTCACATCACCCTCGTGGTTCCCTCACATGGTTCCCTCACATCACCCTCGTGGTTCCCTCACATCACCCTCGTGGTTCCCTCACATCACCCTCATGGTTCCCTCACATCACCCTCAAGGTTCCCTCACATCACCCTCGTGGTTCCCTCATGGTTCCCTCACATCACCCTCGTGGTTCCCTCACATCACCCTCAAGGTTCCCTCACATCACCCTCGTGGTTCCCTCACATCACCCTCGTGGTTCCCTCACATCACCCTCGTGGTTCCCTCACATCACCCTCGTGGTTCCCTCACATCACCCTCAAGGTTCCCTCACATCACCCTCATGGTTCCCTCACATCACCCTCATGGTTCCCTCACATCACCCTCAAGGTTCCCTCACATCACCCTCATGGTTCCCTCACATCACCCTCATGGTTCCCTCACATCACCCTCATGGTTCCCTCACATCACCCTCAAGGTTCCCTCACATCACCCTCATGGTTCCCTCACATCACCCTCGTGGTTCCCTCACATCACCCTCGTGGTTCCCTCACATCACCCTCATGGTTCCCTCACATCACCCTCGTGGTTCCCTCACATCACCCTCAAGGTTCCCTCACATCACCCTCGTGGTTCCCTCACATCACCCTCGTGGTTCCCTCACATCACCCTCGTGGTTCCCTCACATGGTTCCCTCACATCACCCTCGTGGTTCCCTCACATCACCCTCGTGGTTCCCTCACATCACCCTCATGGTTCCCTCACATCACCCTCAAGGTTCCCTCACATCACCCTCGTGGTTCCCTCATGGTTCCCTCACATCACCCTCGTGGTTCCCTCACATCACCCTCAAGGTTCCCTCACATCACCCTCGTGGTTCCCTCACATCACCCTCGTGGTTCCCTCACATCACCCTCGTGGTTCCCTCACATCACCCTCAAGGTTCCCTCACATCACCCTCGTGGTTCCCTCACATCACCCTCAAGGTTCCCTCACATCACCCTCGTGGTTCCCTCACATCACCCTCGTGGTTCCCTCACATCACCCTCGTGGTTCCTTCACATCACCCTCGTGGTTCCCTCACATCACCCTCGTGGTTCCCTCACATCACCCTCGTGGTTCCCTCACATCACCCTCAAGGTTCCCTCACATCACCCTCGTGGTTCCCTCACATCACCCTCGTGGTTCCCTCACATCACCCTCGTGGTTCCCTCACATCAACCTCGTGGTTCCCTCACATCACCCTCGTGGTTCCCTCACATCACCCTCGTGGTTCCCTCACGTGGTTCTCTCGCTTCAGACTCACTCGATGCAGGAAGTGACTG
>JAMFTG010002936.1:0-24159 GCA_023974075.1 Chaenocephalus aceratus
GAAAGGAAGCCCCCTCTCACTCGAGACTGTAATCACGGCAACACGTCTCATCCTTCCAGGACTGCCGTTCTGAGTGGACCTGCACCGAGAGGAGCATCCAGCGCCCGTGAGTTCAGTCGATGCATCAGTGGAAGCATGTTCTGTGCTCGCCACTCGTCTCACGCTCCGTTACCCTCTCGGACGCTTCCATCACTAAAGCCAGAGCAGATGCATCGCTGTGGCTGAGCGGATACACGTTTTCAGGCAAAACAATGAATTGCTCCGATAGATGGAGAATAAATAATCCAATTGCGTTGAGCGATTTCTCCATCGTGAAGC
Organism: Chaenocephalus aceratus; assembly: GCA_023974075.1. Taxonomy (NCBI): domain Eukaryota; kingdom Metazoa; phylum Chordata; class Actinopteri; order Perciformes; family Channichthyidae; genus Chaenocephalus; species Chaenocephalus aceratus. Next base: position 319 of record JAMFTG010002936.1, read on the forward strand.
TGTGTGGTCAGCATATCGTTGGTCAGTGAGCGTGTCCGGCCGCTAGCATCGGTCTCCCTCCGAGATGCAAAGTATGAACCCTCTCTCATCAAAGTCTCCTCCCGGACCTCTCCAGCCCTGATCCCCATCGGGCGGGGTCCTGAGAGACACAGGGAGCCTCCGATGAACTCGAACCTTCACCCTGCTCTGTGACGTCCTCGTCAGGCTCGTCTTCATCTTCCTCTTCTACTCGCTGCTGCGTTAGCATGCTAGGTTCAAGGCTAACATTGCTCGCTAGCTCAACAACATCCTCGTGACTGCCGCCACTGCTCCGTGTGGTTGCTGCTGGCCGACTTCGTCACTTTTTGCTTTTTGGAAAAAGCTATTTATTGTTGGCACATTTTTTGATGCAGCCGCCACTCTCTCTTCCTTTTCTTTCTTTTCTTTCTTTTCTTTCTTCTCTTTCTTCTCTTTCTTTTCTTTCTTCTCTTTCTCTTCGCCGCCCCGCTGGGCGTTTGGCTTCCGGCACCATCCATTTGTTCTGCTCACGTGACAACATGTGACACGAGTGAGGGTGGGGCTGTGATTCGGCTAAACACCGCCGCGGCGTAGTAATACATGTGAGCGCATACGTGAGACCTCCGGTCCAGAGACGGGTTAGAACATATGAATTTGACCCTTTAGAAAAGATGTGTTATTTATAGCGAAGCGTGAGTGTCATTTAAAACAATGTATGGTGAGTGAGGCTGTGCCCGAAAAAAATAAAATATTAATAAATATATATATATATATATATTTATAAATATATATATATATATATATATTTATATATATATTAGGGCTGTCAGTCGATTAAAATATTTAATCGCGATTAATCGCAAATTAATCGCACATTTTGTATCTGTTCTAAATGAACCTTAGAGGAATATTTTCCAAGTTTTTAAAACTCTTATCAACATATGAGAGGACAAATATGCTTTATGCTAATGTTCATTATCATTTGAACAATGACAAATATTCTCATGAATATTAAACACAACAACCTGGAACCTCTCATACTGTGTGTGTGTGTGTGTGTGTGTGTGTGTGTGTGTGTGTGTGTGTGTGTGTGTGTGTGTGTGTGTGTGTGTGTGTGTGTGTGTGTGTGTGTGTGTGTGATGGATCGTTGGAGCTATGTGCAACTCAAGGCATATGCTCGAACGGAGCTGCCTGGACGCTGCAGTCATGCTGCACTCTCCGAGCTGAGTGTGCTGCTGAGTGTGCTGACTTCTCCTGCAACGTCCCGCTGTCTGCTTCCTGCATCAAGTCAAGTGCTCGGCGTAGTTGTGGCGAAATGTCGCTCCTCTGTTTTCATTGAAACAGCTCCTTCTATCCGTTAGCGCAGCTAGCTAGCACCAGATGCTAACAACAACAATGCACGTAAGGTCTCTCTCTCGCTCGGGCCACACACACACACACACACACACACACACACACACACACACACACACACACACACACACACACACACACACACCCGGTCCTCCCGATGGCCAGGCGGTGCCTGCCGGTGAGCGTGGAAGTGTGGTCTGCCTCAAGCGGAGCGGGGCTGTCAGCGTCAGCTTGTAGACGGTATTTTAAACTCGATGCTCTGAAGCTACGGGGCGGCCGAGGACAAACATACACATGCGCTAATCGCGTTAAAATAATTAGTGGCGTTAATTTTTTTATTATTAACGCGTTAACTTGACAGCCCTAATATATATATATATTTTTTTTTTTTAATCTTGTCACTGAGGACCCTCTTTGCTCAAGGGCCCCTGGGCACTTGCCCAGGTTGCCCATATGGTTAATCCGGCCCTGCCTCTCAGAAGAAAGGACGGAACAGAAGCTCTGAGGCTTCAGGCTCCACCTCCTTCAGATGACAGCGTGGTTTCCCCAAAAGTGGGCGGGGCTGTAACGTGACGTAGATGTTACTCTCATCTATTGTTCAAAACCATTCTATTTATTCTAAAGTAAATTACATGCCAGTGTTTTATCTTTCTATTTATTTGTTTTTATTTTAAATCGTATAATGTCGGACTTTGTTTCCGTCAGTGAGGAAAAGAAACGGCTCGGAGCCTCAGGTTCTGACATCTGGATTTAATCTGTTCCTTCTGAGTTCTTATTCTCTCTTATTCTCTGTGTTCGTTCGCAGTTAGCACACGTGTTGTTGTTTTCCTCTGCATGTGCTTCCTCGTGGTGTTGTCACATACACACACACACACACACACACACACACACACACACACACACACACACACACACACACACACACACACACACGTGCACATAACAGAAACCCATACACACTTTATTTTGAAGGTCCTCTCGGCGGAAGTGGCTTGTCTCTCAGCTGTTGGAGGTAACCTGATGCCGAGCCTCACTCCGAGAGTCACTCCCTTCCTGCAGCACCTGCGGACCGGACTCACTCCTCCGAGACCTGCGCAGGACTTCACAGGACTTCCGGAACTTCCTCAGACCTCCACCCCCTCAGACCTCAGACCCCAGACCCCCTCCCCCCTCCATCAGCACCATGTCGGGCATGGCCTCCACCCTGCAGCGCCTCCGGGACAAGCAGCGGGGGGTCGGGTCCCCGGGCCAGGCGGTGAAGTACCTGAACCAGGACTTCGAGTCTCTGCGGAGCCACTGCCTGCAGACCGGGTCTCTGTTCCAGGACGACCTGTTCCCGCCCGTTGGGTCCTCTCTGGGCTTCAAAGAGCTGGGGCCCGGGTCCTCCAAGACTCGCGGCGTGAGCTGGGAGCGGCCGCCGGTAGGTCCTTTATAAATATATATATATATACATATATATTTATATATATATATATTTCTATATATATATACATACACTTGAAGCCATTGAAACACTATGTTAACCAATCAGCTGCTCTAACTCTCTTTATGGACTTCCCTTAAAGAAACTGTGTGTGTGTGTGTGTGTGTGTGTGTGTGTGTGTGTGTGTGTGTGTGTGTGTGTGTGTGTGTGTGTGTGTGTGTGTGTGTGTGTGTGTGTGTGTGTGTGTGTGTGTGTGTGTGTGTGTGTGTGTGTGTGTGTGTGTGTGTGTGTGTGTGTGTGTGTGTGTGTGTGTGGTGTGTGTGTGTGTGTGTGTGTGTGTGTGTGTGTGTGTGTGTGTGTGTGTGTGTGTGTGTGTGTGTGTGTGTGTGTGTGTGTGTGTGTGTGTGTGTGTGTGTGTGTGTGTGTGTGTGTGTGTGTGTGTGTGTGTGGTGGAACCGGTTCTTCTTCCTGAACTCAGATAGTAGATCAGAGGATACTCTGAGTTTCCTGCAGAGTTCAGGAAGAAGAACCGGTTCCACCACACACACACACACACACACACACACACACACACACACACACACACACACACACACACCTGCCACACACACACCTGCCACACACACACCTGCCACACACACACCTGCCACACACACACCTAACACACACACACCTAACACACACACACACCTAACACACACACACCTAACACACACACACACACACCTAACACACACACACACACCTAACACACACACACACACACCTAACACACACACCTAACACACACACACACCTGCCACACACACACCTAACATACACACACACCTAACACACACACACCTAACACACACACACACACCTGCCACACACACACCTGCCACACACACACACCTAACACACACACACCTAACATACACACACACCTAACACACACACACCTAACACACACACACACACCTGCCACACACACACCTGCCACACACACACCTAACACACACACACCTAACACACACACACACCTAACACACACACACACACACACACACACATGCCACACACACACACCTAACACACACACACACACACCTAACACACACACACACACACCTAACACACACACACACACACACCTAACACACACACACTTGACACGCACACACACCTGACACACACACACACACCTGACACGCACACACACCTAACACACACACACCTGCCACACACACACCTAACACACACACCTAACACACACACACACACCCACACACACACACACACCTGCCACACACACACCTGCTACACACACACACACCTGCCACACACACACCTGCCACACACACACACACCTGCCACACACACACCTGCCACACACATACCTGCCACACACACACCTGCCACACACACACCTGCCACACACGCAGCACTGCAGGGTTCTGAGGGTTCTGCAGAGGACCGGGCACAGGGTCCACTAATCCATGAGGGCAGACTGAGATTAAAGACAGTGTTCCATCCCAGAGCATTTTATTATTGTTATTTTATAAGAATTATTATTATTGTTGTCGTTGTTATTATTCTCTCAGCCTCAGTGTGTGTGTGTTGCAGGAGTTGACCTCTGACCCCCAGTTCATCGTTTCTGGAGCCTCGAGGACCGACATCTGTCAGGGGGGGCTTGGTGAGAACACACACACACACACACACTGTTGTTTACATGTTATTTTGTGTACTGTACCATATTAGACTAAGCTCCGCCCCTTCCTGTCTGTCAGGTGACTGCTGGCTGCTGGCCGCCATCGCCTCTTTGACTCTGAACCAGGAAGTCCTGGCTCGAGTCGTCCCTCACGGACAGAGCTTCGATAACGGAGAATACGCCGGCATCTTCCACTTCCAGGTACAAAGAATACTCTATACAGGAAGCTATTTCCCAGTGCCATTCACTGTGTGGTTCTACGGGGGTGGGGATTTTCAAAGTAAAAGTCTTCACTGTGTGTGTGGTTCTGGCAGTTCGGGAGTGGGGATTTTCAAAGTAATAGTCTTCGCTGTGTGTGTAATTCTGGCAGTTTGGGGAGTGGGGATTTTCAAAGTAAAAGTCTTCACTGTGTGTGTAGTTCTGGCAGTTTGGGGAGTGGGGATTTTCAAAGTAAAAGTCTTCACTGTGTGTGTGGTTCTGGCAGTTCGGGGAGTGGGGATTTTCAAAGTAAAAGTCTTCACTGTGTGTGTAGTTCTGGCAGTTCGGGGAGTGGGGATTTTCAAAGTAAAAGTCTTCACTGTGTGTGTAGTTCTGGCAGTTCGGGGAGTGGGGATTTTCAAAGTAAAAGTCTCCACTGTGTGTGTAGTTCTGGCAGTTCGGGGAGTGGGGATTTTCAAAGTAAAAGTCTTCACTGTGTGTGTAGTTCTGGCAGTTTGGGGAGTGGGGATTTTCAAAGTAAAAGTCTCCACTGTGTGTGTAGTTCTGGCAGTTCGGGGAGTGGGGATTTTCAAAGTAAAAGTCTTCACTGTGTGTAGTTCTGGCAGTTCGGGGAGTGGGGATTTTCAAAGTAAAAGTCTTCACTGTGTGTAGTTCTGGCAGTTCGGGGAGTGGGGATTTTCAAAGTAAAAGTCTTCACTGTGTGTAGTTCTGGCAGTTCGGGGAGTGGGGATTTTCAAAGTAAAAGTCTTCACTGTGTGTAGTTCTGGCAGTTCGGGGAGTGGGGATTTTCAAAGTAAAAGTCTTCACTGTGTGTGTAGTTCTGGCAGTTCGGGGAGTGGGTGGACGTTGTGATCGACGACCGGCTGCCGGTGAAAGACGGAGAGCTGCTGTTCGTTCACTCTGCTGAGGGGAGGGAGTTCTGGAGCGCTCTGCTGGAGAAAGCCTACGCCAAGTAAGACACACAGGAACTGTGTGTGTGTGTGTGTGTGTGTGTGTGTGTGTGTGTGTGTGTGTGTGTGTGTGTGTGTGTGTGTGTGTGTGTGTGTGTGTGTGTGTGTGTGTGTGTGTGTGTGTGTGTGTGTGTGTGTGTGTGTGTGTGTGTGTGTGTGTGTGTGTGTGTGTGTGTGTGTGTGTGTGTGTGTGTGTGTGTGTGTGTGTGTGTGTGTGTGTGTGTGTGTGTGTGTGTGTGGTTCTGACATGTCATGGCATGCTTCATGTGTGTTTATCCAGCCCCGCCCTGCACACACACTTTTACAAAGAGCTCCGTCATCAACATGAAGCACATTGACCTGCTCCGTCTCCATTGGTGAAGAGAGGGAGTGTGTCCTCAGGTCCAGGGTGTCTCGCTGAACCCTGGACCTGAGGACAGTCTCACTGAACGCCCTGGACCTGAGGACAGTCTCACTGTGAGACTGTCCTCAGGTCCAGGGCGTCTCACTGAACACCCTGGACCTGAGGACAGTCTCACTGAACGCCCTGGACCTGAGGACAGTCTCACAGTGAGAGACTGTCCTCAGGTCCAGGGTGTCTCACTGAACACCCTGGACCTGAGGACAGTCTCACTGAACCCTGGACCTGAGGACAGTCTCACTGAACGCCCTGGACCTGAGGACAGTCTCACTGAACCCTGGACCTGAGGACAGTCTCACTGAACGCCCTGGACCTGAGGACAGTCTCACAGTGAGAGACTGTCCAGTCCTCTCTGCTCCAGCGTCCTGCCTCTGAGCTGTTCCGTGTCCTCTGCAGGATCAATGGCTGCTACGAGGCTCTCTCTGGAGGTTCCACCACCGAAGGCTTCGAGGATTTCACTGGAGGGATCGCTGAGGTCCACGAGCTGAGCCGCCCCGACCCACATCTGTTCCACATCATCCAGAAGGCCCAGAACCGAGGGTCCCTGATGGGCTGCTCCATAGACGTGAGTCTGAGAACCACAGGGGAACCAGAGGGGAACCAGAGGGGAGCCAGAGGGGAGCCAGAGGGGAACTACAGGGGAACCAGATGGGAACCAGAGGGGAACTACAGGGGAACCACAGGGGAACTACAGGGGAACCAGAGGGGAACCACAGGGGAACCAGAGGGGAACCAGAGGGGAACCACAGGGGAACCACAGGGGAACCAGAGGGGAACCACAGGGGAACCAGAGGGGAACCACAGGGGAACCACAGGGGAACCAGAGGGGAACCACAGGGGAACCACAGGGGAACCAGAGGGGAACTACAGGGGAACCACAGGGGAACCAGAGGGGAACCACAGAGGAACCACAGGGGAACCACAGGGGAACCAGAGGGGAACCAGAGTGGAACCAGAGTGGAACCAGAGGGGAGCCAGAGGGGAGCCAGAGGGGAACCCGAGGGGAACCCGAGGGGAACTACAGGGGAACCAGAGGGGAACCAGAGGGGAACCACAGGGGAACCACAGGGGAACCACAGGGGAACCAGAGGGGAACTACAGGGGAACCAGAGGGGAACCACAGGGGAACCAGAGGGGAACCACAGGGGAACCACAGGGGAACCAGAGGGGAACCACAGGGGAACCAGAGGGGAACCACAGGGGAACCAGAGGGGAACCACAGGGGAACCAGAGGGGAACCACAGGGGAACCAGAGGGGAACCACAGGGGAACCACAGGGGAACCAGAGGGGAACCACAGGGGAACCAGAGGGGAACCACAGGGGAACCAGAGGGGAACCACAGGGGAACCAGTTCATGTTTCATTAAGTTGAAATCAGATGTTCTTCTTCAGATCACCAGCTCCTCGGACTCGGAGGCCGTGACTCGGCAGAAGCTGGTGAAAGGCCACGCCTACTCTGTGACAGGTGCAGATCAGGTGAGAGGACACGCCCCTTTCAAACACCTGTCTGTGAGAACACCATGCTGTTAAACTATATTACCCATGATCCTCAGCTGTGGGAGCCCTGACATGTTTCCACCAGAAACACCTGGAGGGGGGCGGGGCTTCAGCTCTCTAATGAGCTCATGACCAATAAGGTGTAACTGTGCTCTGCATGTGATTGGCTGCAGGTGGAGTATCGTGGCAACACGGAGAGGCTGATCCGGATCAGGAACCCGTGGGGTCAGGTGGAGTGGACCGGAGCCTGGAGCGACAGGTGGGGGGGGTTCTTTTATCCCTGAACTTTGACATGAATATCTGCTCTGTTTGTGAAACTGTTTTCCGCCCTGCAGCTCGCCTCAGTGGCGTGAGATCAGCGACGAGGACCGGGACCGCCTGAGTCTCTGTGCTGAGGACGGAGAGTTCTGGTAACATCTCCACTTCTTGTCTGGACTCTGTGGTTCTGTGTGCAAAGTGAAACCCTCTGATCTTTCTCCAGGATGTCTTTCTCTGACTTCCTGTCACATTACTCCCGGCTGGAGATCTGCAACCTGACGCCCGACGCTCTGAGCGATGACTCCGTCTCCAAGTGGGCTCTGACCAAGTTCGATAGCAGCTGGAGGAGAGGATCCACGGCCGGAGGGTGCAGGAACTTCCCCGGTGAGTGACGTTCCTGCTCGGCTTCCTCAGGGTCCTGGAGGTCCTGAGGGTCCTGAAGGTCTTCCAGGTCCTGTAGGTCCTGAAGGTCTTCCAGGTCCTGGAGGTCCTGAAGGTCTTCCAGGTCCTGAGGGTCCTGAAGGTCTTCCAGGTCCTGTAGGTCCTGAAGGTCTTCCAGGTCCTGTAGGTCCTGAAGGTCTTCCAGGTCCTGTAGGTCCTGAAGGTCTTCCAGGTCCTGGAGGTCCTGAAGGTCTTCCAGGTCCTGAGGGTCCTGAAGGTCTTCCAGGTCCTGTAGGTCTTCCAGGTCCTGGAGGTCCTGAAGGTCTTCCAGGTCCTGAGGGTCCTGAAGGTCTTCCAGGTCCTGTAGGTCCTGAAGGTCTTCCAGGTCCTGGAGGTCCTGAAGGTCTTCCAGGTCCTGAGGGTCCTGAAGGTCTTCCAGGTCCTGTAGGTCCTGAAGGTCTTCCAGGTCCTGTAGGTCCTGAAGGTCTTCCAGGTCCTGGAGGTCCTGAAGGTCATCCAGTTCCTGAAGCTCCTGGAGGTCCTGAAGGTCTTCCAGGTCCTGAGGGTCCTGAAGGTCTTCCAGGTCCTGTGGGTCCTGAAGGTCATCCAGTTCCTGAAGCTCCTGGAGGCCCCGAAGGTCTTCCAGGTCCTGGAGGTCCTGAAGGTCCTGGAGGTCCTGACGTTCTGTTTCTACACCGCAGATACGTTCTGGATCAACCCTAACTTTGTGATCAAGCTGGACGAGGAGGACGACGACCCGGACGACGGAGAGTCCGGCTGCAGCTTCGTGGTGGGTCTGATCCAGAAGAACCGCAGGCGCATGAGGAAGATGGGCGAGGACATGCACACCATGGGGTTCGCCATCTACGAGGTGAGAGGACCTGATGCTGTGGAGGTTCAGAGGACCTGAACTCTGTGGAGGTTCAGAGGACCTGAACTCTGTGGAGGTTCAGAGGACCTGATGCTGTGGAGGTCCAGAGGTCCAGAGAGAAGGTCTGCTAACCTTCTTCTTCTTGTGTTGCAGGTTCCTGACGAGGTACTGAGGATCCGCTGTTTGTTTCTTAATCTTCAGTCTGAGGACTGTCTCTCTCAGTCAGAGGTGTAAAGTAGCTGAGTACATTTACTCAAGCAATGTACTTAAGTATAATTTTGAGGTACTTGTACTTCACTTGAGTTATTAATTGTGTTACTACATTGTACTTCTACCCCACTACAGTTCAGAGGTACATGGTGTACTTGTACTCCACTACATGTATGTAATCTACAGGATGAATGATGGTAAATCTAATCAAGTGTTAAATCAGACTTTAGTTCCACCTGGAGTAAATCCACCAGCTACCCTGCAGTCTACAAAGTACTTCAGACTAGCTGCACCTCCACCAGCTACCCTGCAGTCTACAAAGTACTTCAGACTAGCTGCACCTTCACCAGCTACCCTGCAGTCTACAAAGTACTTCAGACTAGCTGCACCTCCACCAGCTACCCTGCAGTCTACAAAGTACTTCAGACTAGCTGCACCTTCACCAGCTGCCCTGCAGTCTACAAAGTACTTCAGACTAGCTGCACCTCCACCAGCTACCCTGCAGTCTACAAAGTACTTCAGACTAGCTGCACCTTCACCAGCTACCCTGCAGTCTACAAAGTACTTCAGACTAGCTGCACCTTCACCAGCTACCCTGCAGTCTACAAAGTACTTCAGACTAGCTGCACCTCCACCAGCTTTGAGAACACTTTCATGATCAATCATTATAAAACATATATATATATTATTCTGAAATGGACCAATCTGCACAACGACTACTTTTACTGTCGCTACTTTCACTATATTAGTACAATTACAGTTCGGAGTACTTGTACTTCTACTGAAGTACGGTTCTGAGTACTCTCTCCCCTCCTCAGTGCCGCGGTCAGAGGAACGTCCGGCTGAGGAAGAACTTCTTCCTGCGCCACGCCTCGGCCGCCCGCTCCGAGACCTTCGTTAACCTGCGGGAGGTCAGCAACCGCTTCGTGCTGCCGCCGGGAGAGTACCTGATCGTCCCCTCCACCTTCGAACCGCACAAGAACGGAGACTTCTGCGTCCGGGTGTTCTCCGAGAAACAAGCCGAGTTCCAGTATGTGTCCTCTGGTGGTTGGGGGGTGATTTACTGGTGGTCTTTATGGTTCCCTTTTAAATAAACGTGATCACAGCAGCCTCTGGTGGCCGCCTGGGGAAATAACATCATTAAAAGCGCTCTAGTTAAAAAAAATAAAAATGTATTCATTCTTATTGATGACTGTGTTCCTGCAGAGAGCTGGACGACCCCATCGAGAACAGAGTGGAGAAGGTGAGACTACTTCCTGTTCTTGATATGTTATAGTCATATATCCAGGACAACAGGCAAGTGCACTGGATGACTATAAAATATAAGGAGTGTTTTACAGTGATGCAAATTAGTCGCTTTTCGGCGCCTCCCGCTTTTTTAACGCTGATTTGGGTGACTTGTGTAATTCTTGGAAAACCGAAGAGTTTTCATTTGGGGGGGGGGGGTCCGACAACTTCTCACTTCAAAAAAGAAGAAATCTAGATCGCAAAATAATTGAACAAGCGAGTGTCTGTTTTTCCTGGCCGAGGACAGGTTCATTTAACACAACACGAGCGTAACGTGTCTTCAGTGGTATGTCTCGTCTGAAAGGAGCGTAGACTCGAGTGCTGTCGGAGAGCCGGAACGCCGCTCCGGCTCTTCAGATACTGCAGTACCCATGAGGAGCCGGACACACCGCAGTGTTTGCGTGGCTGCGTCTTTAGGTGTAAGCACAGTGGCGATTAGCATTAGCATATGGTTAGCAAGCTATGCTAACACATTTAAAGAGCTTTTCTCCCACCAGGTGGAAGAGAGCTCTCTCCTGAGAGGCTCAGTAGCCTCAGCTCAGGGAGGTTCAGGCACGCCTTGATCATTAGTTATTAATGAGACTAAATGAAAAACAGGTATAAAATACTATAAACGGAAACAAAATAACAAGAACACAGTTTGAAAGGAGAGTGATTTGTAAAATATCCAAAAAGAAGAATCTGCTTCCAGTTCTGTTTCATCTGGGTGCTGAGATGTTTCCATAGATCTCCTCATGTTGCTGTTAGTTAGTGAACGTGTTGATATGGCGAGGGCTAGTTAGTGAACGTGTTGACATGGCGAGGGCTAGTTAGTGAACGTGTTGATATGGCGAGGGCTAGTTAGTGAACGTGTTGATATGGCGAGGGCTAGTTAGTGAACGTGTTGACATGGCGAGGGCTAGTTAGTGAACGTGTTGACATGACGAGGGCTAGTTAGTGAACGTGTTGACATGGCGAGGGCTAATTAGTGAACGTGTTGACATGGCGAGGGCTAGTTAGTGAACGTGTTGACATGGCGAGGGCTAGTTAGTGAACGTGTTGACATGGCGAGGGCTAGTTAGTGAACGTGTTGACATGGCGAGGGCTAGTTAGTGAACGTGTTGATATGGCGAGGGCTAGTTAGTGAACGTGTTGACATGGCGAGGGTTAGTTAGTGAACGTGTTGATATGGCGAGGGTTAGTTAGTGAACGTGTTGACATGGCGAGGGCTAGTTAGTGAACGTGTTGACATGGCGAGGGCTAGTTAGTGAACGTGTTGACATGGCGAGGGCTAGTTAGTGAACGTGTTGATATGGCGAGGGCTAGTTAGTGAACGTGTTGACATGGCGAGGGCTAGTTAGTGAACGTGTTGACATGGCGAGGGCTAGTTAGTGAACGTGTTGACATGGCGAGGGCTAGTTAGTGAACGTGTTGATATGGCGAGGGTTAGTTAGTGAACGTGTTGATATGGCGAGGGTTAGTTAGTGAACGTGTTGACATGGCGAGGGCTAGTTAGTGAACGTGTTGACATGGCGAGGGCTAGTTAGTGAACGTGTTGATATGGCGAGGGCTAGTTAGTGAACGTGTTGATATGGCGAGGGCTAGTTAGTGAACGTGTTGACATGGCGAGGGTTAGTTAGTGAACGTGTTGACATGGCGAGGGCTAGTTAGTGAACGTGTTGACATGGCGAGGGCTAGTTAGTGAACGTGTTGACATGGCGAGGGTTAGTTAGTGAACGTGTTGATATGGCGAGGGCTAGTTAGTGAACGTGTTGATATGGCGAGGGCTAGTTAGTGAACGTGTTGACATGGCGAGGGCTAGTTAGTGAACGTGTTGATATGGCGAGGGCTAGTTAGTGAACGTGTTGACATGGCGAGGGCTAGTTAGTGAACGTGTTGACATGGCGAGGGCTAGTTAGTGAACGTGTTGACATGGCGAGGGTTAGTTAGTGAACGTGTTGATATGGCGAGGGCTAGTTAGTGAACGTGTTGACATGGCGAGGGTTAGTTAGTGAACGTGTTGACATGGCGAGGGCTAGTTAGTGAACGTGTTGATATGGCGAGGGCTAGTTAGTGAACGTGTTGACATGGCGAGGGCTAGTTAGTGAACGTGTTGATATGGCGAGGGCTAGTTAGTGAACGTGTTGACATGGCGAGGGCTAGTTAGTGAACGTGTTGACATGGCGAGGGCTAGTTAGTGAACGTGTTGATATGGCGAGGGCTAGTTAGTGAACGTGTTGATATGGCGAGGGCTAGTTAGTGAACGTGTTGACATGGCGAGGGCTAGTTAGTGAACGTGTTGACATGGCGAGGGCTAGTTAGTGAACGTGTTGACATGGCGAGGGCTAGTTAGTGAACGTGTTGACATGGCGAGGGCTAGTTAGTGAACGTGTTGACATGGCGAGGGTTAGTTAGTGAACGTGTTGACATGGCGAGGGCTAGTTAGTGAACGTGTTGACATGGCGAGGGCTAGTTAGTGAACGTGTTGACATGGCGAGGGCTAGTTAGTGAACGTGTTGATATGGCGAGGGCTAGTTAGTGAACGTGTTGACATGACGAGGGCTAGTTAGTGAACGTGTTGACATGGCGAGGGCTAGTTAGTGAACGTGTTGACATGGCGAGGGCTAGTTAGTGAACGTGTTGACATGGCGAGGGCTAGTTAGTGAACGTGTTGACATGACGAGGGCTAGTTAGTGAACGTGTTGACATGGCGAGGGCTAGTTAGTGAACGTGTTGACATGGCGAGGGCTAGTTAGTGAACGTGTTGACATGACGAGGGCTAGTTAGTGAACGTGTTGACATGGCGAGGGCTAGTTAGTGAACGTGTTGACCATGGCGAGGGCTAGTTAGTGAACGTGTTGACATGGCGAGGGCTAGTTAGTGAACGTGTTGACATGGCGAGGGCTAGTTAGTGAACGTGTTGATATGGCGAGGGCTAGTTAGTGAACGTGTTGACATGACGAGGGCTAGTTAGTGAACGTGTTGACATGGCGAGGGCTAGTTAGTGAACGTGTTGACATGGCGAGGGCTAGTTAGTGAACGTGTTGACATGACGAGGGCTAGTTAGTGAACGTGTTGACATGGCGAGGGCTAGTTAGTGAACGTGTTGACATGGCGAGGGCTAGTTAGTGAACGTGTTGACATGGCGAGGGCTAGTTAGTGAACGTGTTGACATGGCGAGGGCTAGTTAGTGAACGTGTTGACATGGCGAGGGCTAGTTAGTGAACGTGTTGACATGGCGAGGGCTAGTTAGTGAACGTGTTGACATGGCGAGGGCTAGTTAGTGAACGTGTTGACATGGCGAGGGTTAGTTAGTGAACGTGTTGATATGGCGAGGGCTAGTTAGTGAACGTGTTGACATGGCGAGGGCTAGTTAGTGAACGTGTTGACATGGCGAGGGCTAGTTAGTGAACGTGTTGACATGGCGAGGGCTAGTTAGTGAACGTGTTGACATGGCGAGGGCTAGTTAGTGAACGTGTTGACATGGCGAGGGCTAGTTAGTGAACGTGTTGACATGGCGAGGGCTAGTTAGTGAACGTGTTGACATGACGAGGGCTAGTTAGTGAACGTGTTGACATGGCGAGGGTTAGTTAGTGAACGTGTTGACATGGCGAGGGCTAGTTAGTGAACGTGTTGACATGGCGAGGGCTAGTTAGTGAACGTGTTGACATGGCGAGGGCTAGTTAGTGAACGTGTTGACATGGCGAGGGCTAGTTAGTGAACGTGTTGACATGACGAGGGCTAGTTAGTGAACGTGTTGACATGGCGAGGGCTAGTTAGTGAACGTGTTGACATGGCGAGGGCTAGTTAGTGAACGTGTTGACATGGCGAGGGTTAGTTAGTGAACGTGTTGACATGGCGAGGGCTAGTTAGTGAACGTGTTGACATGGCGAGGGTTAGTTAGTGAACGTGTTGACATGGCGAGGGCTAGTTAGTGAACGTGTTGACATGGCGAGGGTTAGTTAGTGAACGTGTTGACATGGCGAGGGCTAGTTAGTGAACGTGTTGACATGGCGAGGGCTAGTTAGTGACGTGTTGACATGGCGAGGGCTAGTTAGTGAACGTGTTGACATGACGAGGGCTAGTTAGTGAACGTGTTGACATGGCGAGGGCTAGTTAGTGAACGTGTTGACATGGCGAGGGCTAGTTAGTGAACGTGTTGACATGGCGAGGGCTAGTTAGTGAACGTGTTGACATGACGAGGGCTAGTTAGTGAACGTGTTGACATGGCGAGGGCTAGTTAGTGAACGTGTTGACAATGGCGAGGGCTAGTTAGTGAACGTGTTGACATGACGAGGGCTAGTTAGTGAACGTGTTGACATGGCGAGGGCTAGTTAGTGAACGTGTTGACATGGCGAGGGCTAGTTTAGTGAACGTGTTGACATGGACGAGGGCTAGTTAGTGAACGTGTTGACATGGCGAGGGCTAGTTAGTGAACGTGTTGACATGGCGAGGGCTAGTTAGTGAACGTGTTGACATGGCGAGGGCTAGTTAGTGAACGTGTTGACATGGCGAGGGCTAGTTAGTGAACGTGTTGACATGGCGAGGGCTAGTTAGTGAACGTGTTGACATGGCGAGGGCTAGTTAGTGAACGTGTTGACATGGCGAGGGGCTAGTTAGTGAACGTGTTGACATGGCGAGGGCTAGTTAGTGAACGTGTTGACATGGCGAGGGCTAGTTAGTGAACGTGTTGACATGGCGAGGGCTAGTAGTGAACTGTTGACATGCGAGGGCTAGTTAGTGAACGTGTTGACATGGCGAGGGCTAGTTAGTGAACGTGTTGACATGGCGAGGGCTAGTTAGTGAACGTGTTGACATGGCGAGGGCTAGTTAGTGAACGTGTTGACATGACGATGGCTAGTTAGTGAACGTGTTGACATGGCGAGGGCTAGTTAGTGAACGTGTTGACATGGCGAGGGCTAGTTAGTGAACGTGTTGACATGGCGAGGGCTAGTTAGTGAACGTGTTGACATGGCGAGGGCTAGTTAGTGAACGTGTTGACATGGCGAGGGCTAGTTAGTGAACGTGTTGACATGGCGAGGGCTAGTTAGTGAACGTGTTGACATGGCGAGGGCTAGTTAGTGAACGTGGTTGACATGGCGAGGGCTAGTTAGTGAACGTGTTGACATGGCGAGGGCTAGTTAGTGAACGTGTTGACATGGCGAGGGCTAGTTAGTGAACGTGTTGACATGGCGAGGGTTAGTTAGTGAACGTGTTGATATGGCGAGGGCTAGTTAGTGAACGTGTTGACATGGCGAGGGTTAGTTAGTGAACGTGTTGACATGGCGAGGGCTAGTTAGTGAACGTGTTGACATGGCGAGGGCTAGTTAGTGAACGTGTTGACATGACGAGGGCTAGTTAGTGAACGTGTTGACATGGCGAGGGCTAGTTAGTGAACGTGTTGACATGGCGAGGGCTAGTTAGTGAACGTGTTGACATGGCGAGGGCTAGTTAGTGAACGTGTTGACATGGCGAGGGCTAGTTAGTGAACGTGTTGACATGGCGAGGGCTAGTTAGTGAACGTGTTGACATGGCGAGGGTTAGTTAGTGAACGTGTTGATATGGCGAGGGCTAGTTAGTGAACGTGTTGACATGGCGAGGGTTAGTTAGTGAACGTGTTTGACATGGCGAGGGCTAGTTAGTGAACGTGTTGACATGGCGAGGGCTAGTTAGTGAACGTGTTGACATGGCGAGGGCTAGTTAGTGAACGTGTTGACATGGCGAGGGCTAGTTAGTGAACGTGTTGACATGGCGAGGGCTAGTTAGTGAACGTGTTGACATGGCGAGGGCTAGTTAGTGAACGTGTTTGACATGGCGAGGGCTAGTTAGTGAACGTGTTGACATGGCGAGGGCTAGTTAGTGAACGTGTTGACATGGCGAGGGCTAGTTAGTGAACGTGTTGACATGGCGAGGGCTAGTTAGTGAACGTGTTGACATGGCGAGGGCTAGTTTGTGAACGTGTTGACATGGCGAGGGCTAGTTAGTGAACGTGTTGACATGGCGAGGGCTAGTTAGTGAACGTGTTGACATGGCGAGGGTTAGTTAGTGAACGTGTTGACATGGCGAGGGCTAGTTAGTGAACGTGTTGACATGGCGAGGGCTAGTTAGTGAACGTGTTGACATGGCGAGGGCTAGTTAGTGAACGTGTTGACATGGCGAGGGCTAGTTAGTGAACGTGTTGACATGGCGAGGGCTAGTTAGTGAACGTGTTGACATGGCGAGGGCTAGTTAGTGAACGTGTTGACATGGCGAGGGCTAGTTAGTGAACGTGTTGACATGGCGAGGGCTAGTTAGTGAACGTGTTGACATGGCGAGGGCTAGTTAGTGAACGTGTTGACATGGCGAGGGCTAGTTAGTGAACGTGTTGACATGGCGAGGGCTAGTTAGTGAACGTGTTGACATGGCGAGGGCTAGTTAGTGAACGTGTTGACATGGCGAGGGTTAGTTAGTGAACGTGTTGACATGGCGAGGGCTAGTTAGTGAACGTGTTGACATGGCGAGGGCTAGTTAGTGAACGTGTTGACATGGCGAGGGCTAGTTAGTGAACGTGTTGACATGGCGAGGGCTAGTTAGTGAACGTGTTGACATGGCGAGGGCTAGTTAGTGAACGTGTTGACATGGCGAGGGCTAGTTAGTGAACGTGTTGACATGGCGAGGGCTAGTTAGTGAACGTGTTGACATGGCGAGGGCTAGTTAGTGAACGTGTTGACATGGCGAGGGCTAGTTAGTGAACGTGTTGACATGGCGAGGGCTAGTTAGTGAACGTGTTGACATGGCGAGGGCTAGTTAGTGAACGTGTTGATATGGCGAGGGCTAGTTAGTGAACGTGTTGATATGACGAGGGCTAGTTAGTGAACGTGTTGACATGGCGAGGGCTAGTTAGTGAACGTGTTGATATGGCGAGGGCTAGTTAGTGAACGTGTTGACATGGCGAGGGCTAGTTAGTGAACGTGTTGACATGGCGAGGGCTAGTTAGTGAACGTGTTGACATGGCGAGGGCTAGTTAGTGAACGTGTTGACATGACGAGGGTTTGTTTCAGATCGAGATCGATGAGGACGATGTGGGCGATCGCTTCAGGAATCTGTTTGGACAGCTGGCAGGAGAGGTGAGCCGCTCATAATGTGTACATATATATATATATATATATATGTATTTATATAAATGAAATACACTGTATACATGATATCTGATGGTCATGTGACATCTCTGCAGGACTGTGAGATCTCCGCCTTCGAGCTGCAGAAGATCCTCAACAGAGTCGTCACCAAACGTAAGAAACTAAAGAACTCACCCGTAGCTGGGAACAGGTGTGATCAGGTGTGAATAGAGAACAGGTGTGATCAGGTGTGAATAGAGAACAGGTGTGAATAGAGAACAGGTGTGATCAGGTGTGAATAGAGCACAGGTGTGAATAGAGAACAGGTGTGATCAGGTGTGAATAGAGATCAGGTGTGAATAGAGAACAGGTGTGTTCAGGTGTGAATAGAGAACAGGTGTGATCAGGTGTGAACAGAGAACAGGTGTGATCAGGTGTGAATAGAGAACAGGTGTGAAAAAGAGAACAGGTGTGTTCAGGTGTGAATAGAGAACAGGTGTGATCAGGTGTGAACAGAGAACAGGTGTGATCAGGTGTGAATAGAGCACAGGTGTGATCAGGTGTGAATAGAGATCAGGTGTGAATAGAGCACAGGTGTGAATAGAGAACAGGTGTGATCAGGTGTGAATAGAGATCAGGTGTGAATAGAGAACAGGTGTGATCAGGTGTGAACAGAGAACAGGTGTGATCAGGTGTGAATAGAGAACAGGTGTGAATAGAGAACAGGTGTGTTCAGGTGTGAATAGAGAACAGGTGTGAATAGAGAACAGGTGTGTTCAGGTGTGAATAGAGAACAGGTGTGAATAGAGAACAGGTGTGAATAGAGAACAGGTGTGAACAGAGAACAGGTGTGAATAGAGAACAGGTGTGAATAGAGAACAGGTGTGAATAGAGAACAGGTGTGAATAGAGAACAGGTGTGTTCAGGTGTGAATAGAGAACAGGTGTGAATAGAGAACAGGTGTGAACAGAGAACAGGTGTGAATAGAGATCAGGTGTGAATAGAGAACAGGTGTGAATAGAGAACAGGTGTGTTCAGGTGTGAATAGAGAACAGGTGTGTTCAGGTGTGAATAGAGAACAGGTGTGAATAGAGAACAGGTGTGAATAGAGAACAGGTGTGAACAGAGAACAGGTGTGAACAGAGAACAGGTGTGTTCAGGTGTGAACAGAGAACAGGTGTGAACAGAGAACAGGTGTGAACAGAGAACAGGTGTGAACAGATGTGAATAGAGAACAGGTGTGTTCAGGTGTGAATAGAGAACAGGTGTGTTCAGGTGTGAATAGAGAACAGGTGTGAACAGAAAACAGGTGTGATCAGGTGTGAATAGAGAACAGGTGTGTTCAGGTGTGAACAGAGAACAGGTGTGAATAGAGAACAGGTGTGAATAGAGAACAGGTGTGAACAGAGAACAGGTGTGAATAGAGAACAGGTGTGAATAGAGAACAGGTGTGAATAGAGAACAGGTGTGAACAGAGAACAGGTGTGAACAGAGAACAGGTGTGAATAGAGAACAGGTGTGAATAGAGAACAGGTGTGTTCAGGTGTGATAAGGCGTTTCTCTGTGCTGCAGGTTCAGACATCCACACCAGTGGCTTCAGTCTCCCCACGTGCAAGAACATGGTCAACATGCTGGACGTATCCTTCGCAGTAACGGAGCTCACGATGCATCACACCTTCATCACACCTTCATCACACCTTCATCACACCTTCATCACACCTTCATCACAATGGTAATGATTATAAAAGTGTTTCCTGAACCCAGCTGCAGAAAGACGGCACTGCAAAACTCGGTCTGGTGGAGTTTAAAATTCTGTGGACCAAAATCGAGAAGTACCTGGTGAGTAATCTGTACTTATGTACTGTGTGTGTATATATACACTGAACAAACATATCAACGCAACACTTTGGGTTCTGCTCCCGTTTGTCAGGAGATGAACTCAAAGATCTAAAACATGTTCTATAAACCTATTTACCTGCTCCTTTCCACTCAATGGGAGAGCCATGTTTTGTGGCAATTATTGTACATTTGGTTTTGCGTACCATGAGCGGGACAAATAAAAATGAAATGAAATATACACAAAATAACCATTTCTCTAAAAAAAAACATCTGTGAAAGTGAGCACTTCTCCTTTGCCGAGAGAATCCATCCCACCTCTCAGGTGTGGCATATCAAGATGCTGATTAGACAGCATGGTTATTGCACAGGTGTGCCTTAGGCTGGCCACAATAGAAGGCCACTCTGAAACGTGCAGTTTTGCTTTATTGGGGGGGTCTGGGGGGGTCCGAAAACCAGGCAGGATCTGGGGTTGATCAGGTTGGTGGCCTGTGGAATGTTGGTCCACTCCTCTTCAATGGCTGCCAAGCTGCTGGATGTTGGCAGGAGCTGGAACACGCTGTCGTATACGCCGATCCAGAGCATCCCAAACATGCTCAATGGGCGACATGTCCGGTGAGTATGCTGGCCATGCAAGAACTGGGATGTTTTCAGCCTCCAGGAATTGTGTACAGAACCTTGCAACATGGGGCCGTGCATTATCATGCTGCAACATGAGGTGATGGTCGTGGATGAATGGCACAACAATGGCCTGCCCATACCATAACCCCACCACCACCATGGGACACTCCATTCACAACATTGACATCAGAACACCGCTCACCCACACGACGCCACACACGCTGTCTGCCGTCTGCCCTGAACAGTGAAAACCGGGATTCATCCGTGAAGAGAACACCTCTCCAACGTGCCAGACGCCATCCAATGTGAGCATTTGCCCACTCAAGTCGGGTACGATGACGAACCGGAGTCAGGTGGAGACCCCGATGAGGACGACGAGCATGCAGACGAGCTTCCCTGAGACGGTTTCTGACAGCAGAAAGTCTTTGGTTATGCAAAGCGATTGCTGCAGCAGCTGTCTGAGTGGCTGCTCTCAGACGACCTTGGAGGTGAACAGCTGGATGTGGAGGTCCTGGGCTGGTGTGGTTACACGTGGTCTGCGGTCGTGAGGCCGGTTGGATGTACTGCCAAATCCTCTGAAACGCCTTTGGAGACGGCTTATGGAGAAATGAACATTCAATTCACGGGCAAACAGCTCTGGTGGACATTCCTGCTGTCAGCAGGCCGATTGCACGCTCCCTCAAAACGTGGGACATCCGTGGCATTGTGCTGTGTGATAAAAGTGCACGTGTCAGAGTGGCCTTCTATTGTGGCCAGCCTAAAGCACACCTGTGCAATAACCATGCTGTCTGATCAGCATCTTGATATGCCACACCTGAGAGGTGGGATGGATTATCTCGGCGAAGGAGAAGTGCTCACCATCACACATTGTTTCAGATGTGTGAACAATATTTGAGAGAAATGGTTATTTTTGTGTTTTTAGAAAATGTTTTAGATCTTTGAGTTCACCTCATGAAACATGGGAGCAAAACAAAAGTGTTGCGTTTATATTTTTGTTCAGTGTAGATTACATTACATTTAGCTGAGGCTTTTATCCAAAGCGACTCACACTAAGTGCGTTCCACCAGGAAGACACAAACTTGAAGAAAACAGAATCATGAAGTACATCAGGTTTCATAGAGCCAAGCATTTCAAGTGCTACTCAACTGGCTTTAGAGGAGCCAGTCCTTTGTTAGTATATAAGTCCTTTGTTAGTATATAAGTGCTTTAGTATATAGGCTTGTTAGTATAAGTGCTTTGTTAGTTATATAAGTGCTTTGTTAGTATATAAGTCCTTTGTTAGTATATAAGTGCTTTGTTAGTATATAAGTGCTTTGTTAGTATATAAGTGCTTTGTTAGTATATAAGTCCTTTGTTAGTATATAAGTGCTCTGTTAGTATATAAGTCCTTTGTTAGTATATAAGTGCTTTGTTAGTATATAAGAGCTTTGTTAGTATATAAGAGCTTTGTTAGTATATAAGTGCTTTGTTAGTATATAAGTGCTTTGTTAGTATATAAGTGCTTTGTTAGTATATAAGTGCTCTGTTAGTATATAAGTGCTTTGTTAGTATATAAGTGCTTTGTTAGTATATAGTCCTTTGTTAGTATATAAGTGCTCTGTTAGTATATAAGTCCTTTGTTAGTATATAAGTGCTTTGTTAGTATATAAGTGCTTTGTTAGTATATAAGAGCTTTGTTAGTATATAAGTCCTTTGTTAGTTATATAAGTGCTTTGTTAGTATATAAGTGCTTTGTTAGTATATAAGTGCTTTGTTAGTATATAAGTGCTCTGTTAGTAGTTCTAATCGCTCGAGGTGGAGCTAATTATATATTTATATCAACAAATATACAGAAAGTAGTGATGTGTGTGTGTGTGTGTGTGTGTGTGTGTGTGTGTGTGTGTGTGTGTGGTGTGTGTGTGTGTGTGTGTGTGTGTGTGTGTGTGGTGTGTGTGTGTGTGTGTGTGTGTGTGTGTGTGTGTGTGTGTGTGTGTGTGTGTGTGTGTGTGTGTGTGTGTGTGTGTGTGTGTGTGTGTGTGTGTGTGTGTGTGTGTGTGTGTGTGTGTGTGTGTGTGTGTGTGTGTGTGTGTGTGTGTGTGTGTGTGTGTGTGTGTGTGTCAGACTGTGTACCGGGACAAGGATGTGGATAACTCGGGGACCATGAGCTCTGCTGAGATGAGGTCAGCTGTGGAGGAAGCAGGTAAAACACACACACATAATACTTCTCAATTCTCGAATTCCCCGAGGAATCGAGGAGGGGAAGTGAGGAAGAGGAGGGGAGTCGAGGAGGGGAACCGGGGAGTCGAGGAGGGGAACCGGGGAGTCGAGGAGGGGAACCGGGGAGTCGAGGAGGGGAACCGGGGAGTCGAGGAGGGGAACCGGGGAGTCGAGGAGGGGAACCGGGGAGTCGAGGAGGGGAACCGAGGAGGGGAACCGAGGAGTCGAGGAGGGGAACCGAGGAGTGAGGAGTCGAGGAGGGGAACCGAGGAGGGGAACCGAGGAGAGAGGTGTCGAGGAGGGGAACCGAGGAGTCGAGGAGGGGAACCGAGGAGTGAGGAGTCGAGGAGGGGAACCGAGGAGAGAGGAGTCGAGGAGGGGAACCGAGGAGAGAGGTGTCGAGGAGGGGAACCGAGGAGTCGAGGAGGGGAACCGAGGAGTCGAGGAGGGGAACCGAGGGGAGAGGAGTCGAGGAGGGGTGTCGAGGAGGGGAACCGAGGAGTCGAGGAGGGGAACCGAGGAGTCGAGGAGGGGAACCGAGGGGAGAGGAGTCGAGGAGGGGAGTCGAGGAGGGGAACCGAGGAGTCGAGGAGGGGAACCGAGGAGTCGAGGAGGGGAACCGAGGAGTCGAGGAGGGGAACCGAGGATGGGAGTCGAGGAGTGGAGCCGAGGAGAGAGGAGGAGAGAGGAGGGGAGCCGAGGAGAGAGGAGGGGAGCCGAGGAGAGAGGAGGAGAGAGGAGGGGAACCGAGGAGTCGAGGAGGGGAACCGAGGAGGGGAGTCGAGGAGTGGAGCCGAGGAGAGAGGAGGGGAGCCGAGGAGAGAGGAGGGGAGCCGAGGAGTGGAGCCGAGGAGAGAGGAGGGGAGCCGAGGAGTGGAGCCGAGGAGAGAGGAGGAGAGAGGAGGAGAGCCGAGGAGAGAGGAGGAGAGAGGAGGGGAGCCGAGGAGAGAGGAGGGGAGCCGAGGAGAGAGGAGGAGAGAGGAGGGGAACCGAGGAGTCGAGGAGGGGAACCGAGGAGTCGAGGAGGGGAACCGAAGAGGGGAGTCGAGGAGTGGAGCCGAGGAGAGAGGAGGGGAGCCGAGGAGAGAGGAGGGGAGCCGAGGAGAGAGGAGGGGACCGAGGAGTGGAGCCGAGGAGAGAGGAGGAGAGAGGAGGGGGAGCCGAGGAGAGGGAGGAGAGAGGGAGGGGAGCCGAGGAGAGAGGAGGGGAGTCGAGGAGTGGAGCTGAGGAGAGAGGAGGAGAGAGGAGGGGAGCCGAGGAGAGAGGAGGAGAGAGGAGGGGAGCCGAGGAGAGAGGGAGGGGAGCCGAGGAGAGAGGAGGGGAGCCGAGGAGAGAGGAGGGGAGCCGAGGAGAGAGGAGGAGAGAGGAGGGGAACCGAGGAGTCGAGGAGGGGAATCGAGGAGGGGAGTCGAGGAGTGGAGCCGAGGAGAGAGGAGGGGAGCCGAGGAGAGAGGAGGGGAGCCGAGGAGTGGAGCCGAGGAGAGAGGAGGAGAGAGGAGGGGAGCCGAGGAGAGAGGAGGAGAGAGGAGGGGAGCCGAGGAGAGAGGAGGGGAGTCGAGGAGTGGAGCCGAGGAGA
>JAMFTG010002937.1:0-14318 GCA_023974075.1 Chaenocephalus aceratus
CAAGTCGCCGGGAACGGCCGAATTGATCTGGAGGAGGACGTGACAAGGAGAGGTGTCTGTTGGCTGCTGCCAGACGTTCCACCTCAGTGATTCTAGCCACTCTGAGCACCCGAGGCATGCAGCTACAGCTTATGCAGGCATTTACCGTGAGAAACCTCCCTCAGATGCTCGAATTTCATCCCCACTGACCGCCAGAAGCGGCCGAGGCAGGAGGGGCAGCGGTCCGTGGTCGTCCTCGGGCTCAAGAGAAGCCATACAGGCGCTACATGAATGAACCATTCTGTAGGTAGCCAGATGCAGCGTAGCCGGGAGCGGGTGCGGGAACACAGCCTTCACCAGCTACCTGCTTAATGGAAAGAGTAGAGCGTTGCTGCTACTCGCCGAATAGAAAGAGGGATGTAATTACACCCACGTTACCGGCAGAGGGAGCGGGAGCGAGAGCACTGCCTTCACCTGGCTGGATTAATAAACACGGCAGTTCAGCGTCTACCAGGAGCGGGGGCGAGAACACTGCCGGCTGAGTTAGAGACGAATGCCAGATGCAGCATAACCGGGAGCGGGTGCGGGAACACAGCCTTCACCCGCTACCTGCTTAACGGAAAAACAGGGCAGTTCCGCGTCTACCAGGAGCGGGGGCGAGAACACTACCTTCACTGGTTGAGTTAGAGACGAATGCCAGATGCAGCGTAACCGGGAGCGGGTGCGGGAACACAGCCTTCACCAGCTACCTGCTTAATGGAAAGAGTAGAGCCGCGCCGCTACTCGCCCAACAGAAATAGGGATGTAATTACACCCACGTTACCGGCAGAGGGAGCGGGAGCGAGATCACTGCCTTCATCTAGCTGGATTAGTAAATAAGGCAGTTTACCAAGAGTGGGGGCGAGAACACTGCCTTCACTGGCTGAGCTAGAGGTGAGTGCCAGATGCAGCGTAACCGGGAGCGGGTGCGGGAACACAGCCTTCACCAGCTACCTGCTTAACGGAAACCAGGCAGTTTAGCGTCTACCAGGAGCGGGGGCGAGAACACTGCCTTCACTGGTTAAATTAAGACGAATGCCAGATGCAGCGTAACCGGGAGCGGGTGCGGGAACACAGCCTTCACCAGCTACCTGCTTAACGGAATAAACAAGGCAGTTTAGCGTCTACCAGGAGCGGGGGCGAGAACACTGCCTTCACTGGTTAAATTAAAGACGAATGCCAGATGCAGCGTAACCGGGAGCGGGTGCGGGAACACAGCCTTCACCAGCTACCTGCTTAACGGAAAAACAAGGCAGTTCCGCGTCTACCAGGAGCGGGGGCGAGAACACTGCCTACACTGGTCGAGTTAGAGACGAATGCCAGATGCAGCGTAACCGGGAGCGGGTGCGGGAACACAGCCTTCACCAGCTACCTGCTTAACAGAAAAACAAGGCAGTTTGGCGTCTACCAGGAGTGGGGGCGAGAACTGCCTTCACTGGTCGAGTTAGAGTCGAACGCCAGATGCAGTGTAACCGGGAGAGGGTGCGGGAACACAGCCTTCACCAGCTACCTGCTGAACGGGAAGAGTAGAGCGGTGCTACTACTCGCCGAACAGAAAAAGGGATGTAGCTATATCCGCATTACCGGTAGAGGGAGCGGGAGCGAGAGCACTGCCTTCACCTAGCTGGGTAAAATAAAGAAGCTTAACAGTATATGCAAGACATTAGCCGAGCGGCTGCTGCTAACGATCAAGCGAGATCAAGTCAAATAACACACATGTTTAAGACCAGATAACTAGCTTCTAAAGAAGAGAATAGCACAGAGCCGTAGTTACAGCAGTAACCATGGCCAGGGCTCACACGGCATCTAACCGTAGTTACAGTAGTAACTATGGCCAGTACTTACATGGCTTAGAACCGTAGTTACAGTAGTAACTATGGCCAGTACTTACACAGCATAGAGCCGTAGTTACGGTATTGCCTATGGCCAGTACTTGCACGGCTTGGAACCGTAGTTACAGTAGTAACTATGGCCAGTACTTACGGCTTAACCCCGTAGTTACAGTATTAACTATGGCCAGTACTTACACAGCTTGGAACCGTAGTTACAGTAGTAATTATGGCCAGTACTTACGGCTTAGAACCTTAGTTACAATAGTAACTGTGTCCGGTGCCTAAAAGTGTCAGCCAACGGCTGCCCACTAGACAATATAATATTGGGAGGATGAAATCCTCCTTAATGGCCATACATGCAGAGCACACGGCACACACAGTGAAGATTGTTCTCTGCATATCGTCCTAGTGCTAGGAGTATAGTACTAGGAGCAGTAAATACAACGATATAGCGCTACTGCAACCATACCATGCGTTTACCGGGAGCGGGAGCGAGAGCACTGCCCTCACCGGCTGAGTTAAATAATGAAGCTTAACCGTACATGCAAGGTGTTAGCCAAGCGGCTGCTGCTAACAATCAAGCAACCAAGTCAGAACACAATGTTAAGACCAGATAATTAGCTTCTAAGAAAGAGAACAGCCCGCATAGAACCGTGCCTGGTTACAGTAGTAACCGCACATGCCGAGCACACAGCACCCGCCGTGAAGATGTTCTCTGCATATCATCCTAGTGCTAGGAGTCTAGTACTAGGAGCAGTAATACAACGATCTAGCGCTACTGCAATCAAACCCTATGCTACAGGGAGCGGGAGCACTGCCTGAGTTAATAGTTAAGCTCAACAGCAAGGTGTTAGCCAAGCGGCTGCTGCTAACAATCAAGCGACCAAGTCAGAACACAAATGTTAAGACCAGATAATAGCAGCTGGAAACACAGCCATCACCAGCAACAAGCTGACACAAACCTGTCTGTCGAGGCTCTGCACAGCGCACAGCCGGCCGCAGCTCCTGGAGGACGCGTTTAACGACCCGTAGCTCCGACTGTCAGCCGCGAAGCTGCACGCGGCCAGCTGTTTGCAGAGAAATCCCTCAGATCAAACGTTCAAACCTGAACGCTGTAGGCTACAAAAACGTAGCCACGGTACCCTCGCGCAGCGAGAAGATGAAAGGAACAGATCCTCTGACAATACCGGCTGATATAGCCGGTGTCACGTGGGTCACGTGGGTGACTTTGTTGTTATTGGTACTCGAGCTGCGCATGCGCGCGATGGACATATCCAGTGCTAAAGCACCGCCTCTGGCGGTCAGTAGGGACGAAATAGAACTAACCCACGGGACCGCGCCGCCCGGCACGTTCATGTTACGTGTTCAGCACTACATGAGTTTCTCTATACCCATGGATGCACAATAACAACGGACCCATATCACCTTACTGCCAGCCCACGGATCTGTAATAATGGATATATTGCACATGTTTGCTGTAATTCATAATTTGCAAAATATTATACTACATAATAATTATTCCTTACATTTATTATAGCGCTTTTCCAGATGCTCAAATCGCTTTACAAATACACATTACACATATCATACATGCAATGGTCACCACTGTGGACAATACCCACAGGAGCAAGTTCAGGTGAAGTGTCTTGCCCAAGGACACAACGGCTTTACAGACGCAGCAGCGGCGGGTTTCACCCCTTGATCTGATGATCATTGCACAGCACACTGCGCCACACCATCCATCTTCACGCCTCAAAGTCATCGAGGCGCTTTTACAAGTACACATTAGTATTACATGTACTGTGGACAATACCCACAGGAGAAAATCCGGGTGAAGCGTCTTGCCCAAGGACACAACGGCCTGACGCAGTGGCGGCAGGAGCGGGTTTTGAACTGGAGTTCCCCAGCACCCCCCTTGATCTGATGATCAGATGCACAGACCACTGCGCCACCCGTCCCAATGGGCTGTATGTAAATCTTGTACCGTAAATGTTGTATTAAAGGAGACCTATCATGCTATATTTAAATGATATAGTGTATGACCATACCAATATAAGGTATATTTATACATTTTATTTTTCAAAATACCAAACAGATCATTTTTTAGCCATGCCTCGTTTCGCTCATTTTCGCTCTATGCCAAGCCTGTCTTTGAAAATTCTGAGCAGCAGCTGACCACGCCCCCCTGCAGAAGAGCAGGCATGAGCCGGCGAGAGTCACGTTACCATGCTTGCTGTGATTACGAGTGTGGAATAAACATGTCATCTCAGAGCAATGCATGTGTTCAAGCATATTAGCAATTTGATCCAGAAACTGACCCTGAAGCAGCGGAGGTTTTGGTGGAGGTGCAAAAATCTCGGTTGCAGCAGGACGTTTCTGAATGGTTAGCTGACAAGCTGTTGTCCCTATTTATTTTACTCTGTTACGATGCGTGCTCCTTATTCCGTTCATATTTTGGCTAATTAGCAAGAATGCAATGTGTACAGTTTGTGACGCAAAAACAGCGATATATATTTAGATTTAGATAGAGTTTTATTGTCTCCCTTAGGAGAAATTTGTCTTGGGCATCGAGATAATACACATAAAAAACATTCAGGTCAATCAGTCATAGATACAGAACAGAGATCACATATATCACATGGCAAAGGAACAACAAGAAACATACAGGTACCGAACTTTCCCTATTGCACATACATAATCAAATTGCACTTTCCCTATTGCATTCATACTGTACATAATCAAATATTGCACTTTTCCCTATTGTATTTATACACAAATCAATATTGCACTTTCCCTATTTCACCTATGCATAGTGTCCGTCAGATTGCACATATCCCTATTGTGTCCATATTTACACACAATGCACTTCCCCTATTTAACCTTCTCGATTGCACAAACTACACTGTAAACATTGCACCTCCCAACAACTCCTAACAGCATAATCACAGTTATTTCTGACTGTTCAGCAGCTTGATTGACAGCGGAACAAAGGAAAACTTATACCTGTTCAATTTACAGTTTGGTAATCTATACCTTCTGCCCGAGGGCAGCAACTCAAACTCTCTATACAGGATGTGTATATATATATATATTTATAAAGGGAGACATTCATATTTTCAATGGCCTCATTGCGTTTATTAATAGTTTACAGTCCTTTTCTTCCAACATCGTGCAACAACCGTTGGAAAGTTCAATAACTTAGGGTGATAAAAAGTATAACTCCAACAACACCTCAGTTGTCAGCAATGTGTGGAGTTGCATGTGTTTTTAAAAGCTCAGTTATTGACTTCTTTGTGCAAATTGCGCCACGATACCTTCTGAACCGGAGAATGTGTGCTGCATGGACATACCACAGGTAACATTTTTGATAGCTTCACTAAGTTGTCTGTTTAGAGAATACATTTTTAACATGTCATTCAATATAAGTTTATCACTAGGTGTCAAGACGGATGCAGTAACTTGAGGACTCTGTAACCTGTATGGTGGACCATCCTGGATTGGAGCCTGTATGCCTAAATATGTTCTCCCTGCAGAATGCGTTGAATATTTACAGAGCTGAACATGGTGGACAACAGTTGAGGCAAATAGAGCAGTGATTGGTTTGTTTGTTTTGACTGAAATTGTAAAACGAATGCTAATATTGTTCATGGAAATAAATACTGGTGTATATGGCTTTATGCAATCTTTCATTCTGTCATTGTACATGTACTATTAGATACTACACAGCAATGGCATAACACACCCATGTGTACGACAAAAAGGTCCACACACACAACCTTATGCTTTTGAAATCAGAATATTCTTTACCCATCCAAACATGAATAATCACGACACATTTGATATCAACTCGGAACTTAATTGTCAAAATCAACGGTTCTTTGAACCCATAAAAAAAAACTAAATGTAGCCTACTTGTATTTTGTATAAATGACACTAAATATTTTTACAGAAGCTTTGTGAGCTGGTGCTGGGGCTTCCTTGGACGCAGGATCAGAGTGGTGATTCCGGCCTGCGTTGTCCTCAGGATACGCAGGGAGTTTCCTGATCCGTGAAATGTCGATGTTGGGTTCAAACAGCAGCGAAATTGAACCGTGTCGCATACCCGGCGATGACCTCCTCCCTGTCAGGTCGCTCATAATGGTGCAGGGTCCACAAAGACTTGGTCGAAGATGAGGTCCATCAAGTTGGCCACGTAGCCTGTGCAATGTTAAAAAAAGCACAACAAAAAATGTGGTTTAGATTAGTATATGCATGTAAAAAACTGAAAGTTCTTTCTAATTTTTTTATTTTATATTTGTAAATAGTTGTATAATAAATATTTTAAACACTTACGGAATGTGGGGTCAGTCTTTACTGGTTTTGCTCTGCATTCTCCCTTCCTGGCCTTTGGGAACTGCAGTTTATACAGAGGGTTTCCAGTGGATGTAGTGGCTTGTGCACGCTCAGCGTTTTCATTGTAGTGCAGGGCTGCCAGGTACAGTCTTTCATTTCTGCCATGATAAA
Organism: Chaenocephalus aceratus; assembly: GCA_023974075.1. Classification (NCBI taxonomy): domain Eukaryota; kingdom Metazoa; phylum Chordata; class Actinopteri; order Perciformes; family Channichthyidae; genus Chaenocephalus; species Chaenocephalus aceratus. Next base: position 6,354 of record JAMFTG010002937.1, read on the forward strand.
AAAAAATGTAAATAATAGCAAAGGATGTACAAATTGTCACTAATTAGTAAGTATGTGAGGTGCTGGCCTGTAAAGAAGAACACATAGTTAGAACAAAATCATCTCAATTTAGTATTCAGGATGAGAAAATACTATTTGGATAAATATAGTCTGAAATCCCAAAAGATGGAGCTAAAACTCTCTATTTAGCAAAGCTCTTTGCTTAGCCTTTTCCAATCTGAGTTAGTTTTGAACCGTAACGTGCATGCTGTGTTTCTGACTCAATACAGGTGATGTGTTGGAGAGGGGCTGAGCTCAGTAGACTGACTGTAATGAGTGCTAGCCACTAATTAGCCTGTTGCTAGAGATAAGGCCTTGTCAACAACAACAGACCAACGGGGCTTTAGCTCCGTTTTACTCGTGGTGTGTGTCCCCCCTCGCATACATACACAATGTTGTATCCTAACACACCCCCATTTATATTCATGTGCGCAAACAAGTAAACACACAACACTTTACATATAACGCTGCAAAAAACGGCATGTCTCATTAGCGTAGCATAGCTTAGCTTACAGATCGATGATATCTGATCGTTCTTACAGACTACAATCACAAAAGCTTTTACATATAACGCTGGAGAAAACGGCACTTACCTACAGAAGATAACGTTTGTTATTATAACTTACTCAATATGATTTTAGAGGATACAAAATACTAATAAATAGGAGAATAAATACTTGTGTTATCGGCTAGGGCGTGGCTTTACAGCTTTCACACAGATCGCCTTTACGGCAGTATGTCTGAACATGTTAGCAAATGCCTGATAATTAAAATAAAAGACAAAGCAAAGACTGCGGAGCGTACAAAATAAAATGTTACAAAAACATATAAACACCTAACAGATTACTATGTGGGTTTGAGGTGACATTGATACGGCGAAGCTACATGCTACATGCTACATATACAAGCTCGAGATAGCTTTATCAGGAAAAACACCGCTAAATAAAAACTTACATCTTCAAAATTGGATGTGTCCTCACTGGCCTGGTCCCGGATGGTTGGTATTGATCCCGGGTTTAGCATTAGTTTGGAGGCATATCCGTGTTGGACTTGAGAGAAGTTCATAAACATGTCCGTGGTAAAATGTTTGGAACACACAAACAGAAATCTGCCGGGGTCTTCTGGCACATGTCCCTTGAAAATGAAGTCTAGCCACAGATTATTTTCGTTTTCCACTGATGGCATTGCATGCAGTCCCCTGTCCCGAGTCTTGCAGCCAACAACAGCACAACGTTTAAATGGCTTAGACATCCTGGCAAAAGCAGGCAAAAACACAGATGTGACTGGGGTTGATTATTTAGCCTGCCGATAGCCTATATGCGAATGAGAGGTTTGGCAATGCACGTGGCCGTGGCTCATTCCCATGATAGGTGGAGAGTTGACCAATAAGCGGAGCACTTCTTTGTGACGTAGAAAAGTGTTGAAATCTGGATCCGTTTTTTTCAGATCCGTTGCAGCCCCTTTTTTAGAGATTTGGCAAAGGAGGAAAATAGAGAGGGTTGTGTTTTCTGACACTTGGTGAGTTCCCTGGAACACCGGGGACACATATTCATGTATAAAAGACGTACAAAGGTGCATTTTGCATGATAGGTCCCCTTTAAATAAAGTTAATATTACCGATGTAGATTAACGTTCCTGTAGCTTCTTATTGCACTAACAAGTTTATTGCACTGTGTATATATATATATATATATATTAGGGCTGTCAAGTTAACGCGTTAATAACGCGTTAACGAAAAAAAAAAATTAACGCCACTAATTATTTTAACGCGATTAACGCATGTGTATTTTTTTTTTTTGGCCGCCCACAAAGTTTCAGAGCGCATCGAGTTTAAAATACCATCTACAAGCTGATGCTGCTGACAGCCCCGCTCCTGCCGCCCGCATGTGGCAGACCACACTTCCACGCTCACCGGCAGGCACCGACTGGCCATCGGGAGGACCGGGAGGGTGTGTGTATGTGTGGCCAGAGCGAGCGAGAGAGAGACCTTACGTGCATTACCGTACCGCAGTGTGAACGCGGCAATTGTTGTTGTTAGCATCTGGTGCTAGCTAGCTGCGCTAACGGATATAAGGAGCTGTTTAAATGAAAACAGAGGAGCGCCCTATCCACACAACTGCGCCGAGCACTTTACTTTATGCAGGCAGCCAGACAGTGGGACATTGTACGAGAAGTCAGCACACTCATGATTGCAGCAACATGATTGCAGCGTCCAGGCAGCTCCCGTTCGAGCATATGCCTTGAGTTGCACATAGCTCCAACGATCACACACACACACACACACACACACACACACACACACACACACACACACACACACACACACCATTTGTATTGTATGAGAGAGGTTCCAGGTTGAATTGAGGCGAATATTTGTAATGTTCAGAGGTTGTTGTGTTTAATATTCATGAGAATATTTGTCATTGTTCAAATGATAATAAACATTAGCATAAAGCATATTTGTCCACTCATATGTTGATAAGAGTATTAAAAACTTGAAAAATATTCCTCTAAGGTACATTTAGAACAGATAAAAAATGTGCGATTAATTTGCGATTAACTATGGACAATCATGCGATTAATCGCGATTAAATATTGTAATCGACTGACAGCCCTAATATATATATATATATATATTATATATATATCAGGGTTTCCGTTAGCCGGTAATTACCGGTTTTTAGCTGGTAAAATGTAATAAAAACCGGTAAATTCAAAATCTGCCGGTCAAAATGTCCGCTAATAATTAGGGATGCTCCGATCGATCGGCCGCCAGTCATTATCGGCCGATATTCACTCTTAATAGTTTGATCTGTGCTCTCTATAAAGGCCGATTAGGAGAGCTGGATCTGATCGATATGGACATAAACGCGGACGTGCGAGAGAGATCAGATCAGCTGCTGCATAATCACCTGAAGCCCCGCCCACTGTTTAGTAAGCTGCATGAGAAACTGACGGGCTGTCAGGAGAGGGAGGGAGGGAGAGAGAGAGAGGATCCGTTTCTCCCGTGTTATTATTCAAAGTTAATTTTGAATAATGTACTTGATCTACTAAAAGTAGTTTGTTTGAATGTAATAATGATGTTGTTTGTTGTTTGTGGAATCATCTATTGAAAAATGAATCTGAATTTTTCCATCTGTTACGATTATAAACTGAAGCAATATAAAAATGACTCCCATTAACTGAGTTTTAAACATCAGCATATCCGGTCATAGTCCGTTAATTACCTGCTAACGGAAACTCTGCTACACAATTATTATTATTATCATTATTGAAACATGACCGGAAAGTTTCAAATTTGTCCGGTAAAATAAATTCTGTCCGGACATTTGACCGGCGAGAAAAAATCCTAGCGGAAACCCTGATATATATATATATATATATATATATATATATATATATATACAGTGCAATAATTCTTTCATGCTAAATGAAGCTCTGTTGGATATCACTAGATCCTGTTACAGCATAATAGAAGTACATAACGATTGATGCAACATTAGCATAATTACTAGCTAGCCGCTAGCTGCTAACTGCATAATAACAAGCCATTACTATGCTGTCATGAACGCACGGTGCTGTTACGTGTACGCAAATTGACGTGCTTGATGTGAACGAGCATGTTGGTTAAAGTTGCGCATGCGCTATGAGCGCACATACGGGTACTTCTCAGGCATGCCGGGTAATCTGTGACGTTTCACTCTCTCAAAAGTTGGGCCATTTTATCATCATGCGCTAATGAGCAACTCTCATAGGAATGAATGAGGCCCCGCCTCCCACGCTGTATCCAGTTCTTATTATACATCCATGGTGTGGAGGGGGAGTGGGCTATCAAGCCCTCAAACAGCGAGTCTGCAGCGGTGCTGAGTTGAGACCAAGCCCCCAGGAAGTGCACCGGAGTCTGATGAGAATATTCGTGCTGGTCAAACAGCGGGACTACACTTCCTTTAGGTTGCTGGGCCCGGAAACACTTTTTCCCATTGACTTACATTGGGAAAGAGTGGTCTGTAACTCGTTGGATAATTTTTTCTAAACTAAATAAACTACCCATTATGAACGTTTGTATTGCCCTTATTAAAAACATTCGTTCCTCAAGTTGTAAAAATGTGCTAATAACGTTATTCTGAGAGTTATTTCCCTCGGCATTATGAACGTGCATCTAATCCACGGGACCGCGCTGCCCGGCACGTTCATGTTACGTGTTCAGTACTACATGAGTACTACAATAACAACGGACCATATCGCCTTACTGCCAGCCCACGGAGCTGTAATAATGGATATATTGCACATGTTTGCTGTAATTCATCATTTGTAAAATATTATACTACATGGGCTGTATGATGTAAATCTTGTACCGTAAATGTTGTATTAAATAAAGTTAATATTACCGACGTAGATTAACGTTCCTGTAGCTTCTTATTGCACTTGCAATTGTTTTAGTTACTTGTGGGCTAGTTAACATGAATAATCACAGTTACTATCCTTTTACTCCATCACATTTAAAAAAGAAATAGGCTATTGTTATTTTAACTCCACCACAGTAATCCATCATCAGCTTTACTTTTTAGATAAAGTTTTAACTCACAATTGATCATAACAGGCTACAACATATACATTTTTATATATTACCAAGTGATTTCATGTACAACCCACACAAGTATCATGCTAAATGAAGCTCTGTTGCTTGGATATCACTAGATCCTGATGTCAGCGTAATATAAAAGTACATAACGATTGATGTGTAACTTAGCATAATTTACTAGCTAGCCGCTAGCTGCTAACTGCCGCTGAACTTTAGTTCAGTTTCAATGGAAACTGAACTAAAGAGAACATTTGAAACTTTAGCAGTCTGCGTGATCTGCCTGTAGGGAGGGGCGGGCCGGCCCTGCGAGTAAAGTAACGAGTAAAGTAACGATTAAAGTAACGAGTAAAGTAACGAGTAAAGTAACGAGTAAAGTAACAAATTACTTTATGTAGAGAGTAACGAAGTAGTGTAATATATTACTTTTTTTTAAAGTAATATGTAATATATTACTTTTTCTTAGTAACGACCCCATCTCTGGTGGTGAGTGCCTTGCTGTGGTCGCTGGAGCTGCGGAAAAAGACCCCAGTGTCGAGGAACTCCACAGTGTGTGTATTTAACTGATGTTTGAGTTTTATTTTAGGGTGATGTGTGTTGAGGATGTCTGAGAAGGTGAGGAAGTCCTGTTCTGTGTGATGCCAGGAAGTACAGAAGGGGTTTGAGGGGGAGTTTAGTGAAGACCGTTTCCTCCCAATGGGCCAGGTAAATATCCGCGTAGGCTGGCGCATATTTCCGTCCATCGCACAACCACACAGCTGGAGGTAGTGGTTATTGTAAAACATAAAATCATTGCGGGTGAGTGTGAGGTGGAGCAACTGAATGATTTGGCTGTCGGGTCTGGATGGGTCTGGGTTTTTATTGAAGGAGTGCTGAATTGCGGTGAGGCCAAGTGGGGTTTCAATGTTGGTATAAAGTGAGACTATGTCTATGGAGAAAATGAGAATGTGGCTGGGTACTGTGAGGTTTTTTATTTTGTTAACAAAATCATACGTGTCTCTGAGATAACTGGGGTGGAGTTTTGATAGGGATTAATAAAATGATCTATGTATTCTGTTATGTTGTAGGATTCTAAACCGCAGTCGCTGATGATGGGGCGGCCGGCCGGAACCACAGAGGGGACCGTCCACGTCTCCACAGGCTTGTGGATCTTGGGGAGCAGGTAGAAGAGGCGGGGCCTGGGCTCCCCCGGACCATCCAGATATTGTTTTTGTTTGTGTAAAGTGTTGCTGTAATGTCCCTAACTAGTGTTTGTGTTTCCAATTGAAGTGGGTGCGTCAGTGATCTGTAGTATGTGTTGTCATTTAACTGCCTATGTGCTTCCAATATATAATTGTCCCTATCTTGTATGACTATTTGGCCCCCCTTATCTGCAGGTTTGATGACTATGTGTTGGCTGTTACCTAATGTTTTAATAATTTGTAATTGTTCCTGGCTAATGTTGTGTGTGCTATGTGGAAGGGGGCACCAATGTGTGAGTGCTAGTAGATTTTTATTAATTAGTTGTGATATTTCAGGTGTTCATGTTACCGTGTGTGGTTCCCAGATGGACGGTCCGGTGAACAGAACAGGCTCCCGCCCCTGGCTCCCAAGGAAGTGGTCCATGATCTTAATCCGCCTGTGAAAGGCGTGGAGGTCCGCCCCGATCTCCGGTCGGGTGGGGAGTTTGGGTGTTGGAAACCTTTTTCCAGTAGCTCCAGCTGTACGGCTGTGGGGTTGAGAAAACGGCAGAGAGGTTGGTTATCTTTGAGCGGTGGGGAGTTGTAATGCAATTATGATCCCCGTTCAGTAGCTTAAATGCTGCTTCCAGTACTTGAGTAACATCTCGGCCGTCTGCAGGGTCCAGTGTATGTTGTCACGTGAAGTGACATGGAAGAGGTGGGTTTATTTCCGGTATGAAGTTGTATTTGGAAGATATGGTGTTGGAGAGTGTGGTGAGTGCAGTCTGCTGGTTGATGGTCAGACTGTTGGAAAAGTTTATGATGGGATGTAAATGGTGGCGTTTGGAAAGCAGAGAGTACTCTGTTTCCACATGGCGTGCAGTTGTATAATCGAAGATGAGAGTGCAGTGTCTGAGAGTCCATTATTGAGTCCTACTAATATTATTACTTGTGAGGTGTTGTGACATGGGGGAAATTGATTGAGAATCGAGGTTATGTGATGGAATTTAGCACCCGGAAAGCTATCTATCTGAAGGTGGGGGTCTGTAAAGGTGGGGATGCGGGAGAGATTGGAGTCCCCGACAATAAGGGTCCTCTTCAGCAACTCCAACGACCATATCTGTAGTTTCTTAAAAGTTCTGGATGTGTGTACGGTTCCGGGCGTGTGGGGTAGCCAGGTGCCGCTGCAGAGACCCCTGTGGAATGGGAGGTGGATGTCTCAGATGTTAGGCTTGAAGTCAAACTGATTCTCAGTGGGCCTTTCATCATCACTGATGTTATGTTTACATCCACCTCAGGGCTCAGTATGCTTTCCAGGGGCTCCACAGCAAACAGCTCTGGCTCCCTCTGCTGGTTGTTGTGTAGAACTGGAGGTGAAAAAGAGGAGATAGTGTTACTGCAGGGGAGAGCAACATTACTGTGTATCTGTATGGAGGGTGGAGAGGGAGGTGAAGAAATGGAAATGAGATGAGAGGGGGAGGTAGGTGTCTGTATAAGGGGGTATCTACTGTCTGTGGGGAGGGTGGTACGGAGGGAGGGGAGGAAGGAGAGACGGATGGCCAGGTCAAGAACCCAGTCCCATCGGCTCCCAGACGGTCGAGCACGGTCCGAGGGAGCGGGATTGGACCTCAACCCGCACTCGGCCTCCAAGAGCACGCTGAGGCAGGGGCTGAGGAAGCGCCCCCAGCCCCCCCGCCACAGCCCTCCCCCCCTGAGGAAGTAGAAAGAGAGGTAGGGAAGGCAGAGGGGTGAGAGTCAGTTTAGAAGGGGGGTTAGTTGGAGGTTGGTATTTGGGCCAGGTGGGGAGTGAGGAAATGGGGGGAGGTTGAGGGTCAGAGGGAGATGAGGCAGGAGGGAGAGTGAGATTGGGTTTAGGGCTTGGGGTGAGGTTGGGTTTAGGGCCTGGGGCGAGATTAGGATTAGGCGAGGGAAGGGAGACCTTAGGTTTAGGATTAGGGGCAGGTGAGGGGAGGGGGTGATGAGTGGGAGGGGCAAGATTGGCTGCTGGTGGATGAAGAGGAGGAAGGAAGAGGAGGAAAGTCAGAGGGGGCAAAAGAGGGTGCCGCGGGGGGGCCCTCCTCAGTTTGGGGGCCCCCTGTTAGGAGGTCCATCAAGGTGGATAGGGAGGGAGGGCCTGAGTCTGCGGGCATACCTCGCCAGACCCACTAGGCCAGACCTGTCAAAGGC